>CABHOG010000274.1:0-12266 GCA_902168055.1 Aratinga solstitialis
AAGGACGAGGGCCAGGATGGTGAAGAGCAGCCGAACTGCCAGGTACAAGTCCACGTTCACCTCCACATCCGCCTCCCCCTGCTTCTGGAGCCCGCCCGTATTACAAGCCATTCCAATAAAGTACAATGAAACAAGAACCTTAACCCAAAACCCATATCTGAAAAATGCTAAGATAACAAATACCGGCTGTAAGTAAGGTACAACTGGCTGAAACCAGGAACTCAAGAGAATCAAGAACAACAACTTTGAGTGCCAATAAATCAGCATTGTGACTGTCGTTATCTCAACCCTTCATGCCCCACGTTGGGCGCCAAAAAGAACTGTCGTGGTTTAAACTGCAAATTACGCAGCCCATTCTCTCACTCACTCCCCTCTCTTTCTTCCCCCGCTCCTGGTCCCTAAAATTGTATGCTGTTGTCTGCTATGTAACACTTTTATAGCCCGCCAACTAGATGTCTTCAAGTCATCAGCAACTGCCCCTCTGATCGTCATCCCAACAGAGAATGAACTTTAATGAACCCAGACGAATTCTGCAGGAAATGGAACAATCAGCATCAGCAGGCAATGATCCAACACTGCACATGGCCTCCCCTGCTCTGAAGGACTGTTACAGGTGATGGAGCTTGATGTCACGGACCGAATGGACTCAGCAGCTTTGTAGGGATAGGTCTACGCACTGAGGGATGATCTCTCTCCCTCTGTGTGTGTGGACGTATATATATACATATGTGATGGTATATTGAAAATATGGGATCTGGGCATGACGTGAATGGTATGGAATAAGGGGTGGATATTGTCCTGGGTTCAGCAGCAGCAGTCATTTTTCTCCTTCTTAGTAGCTGGTGCAGTGCTGTGTTTTCAACTTTTGGTCTGGGAACAGCGCTGATACCACCGATGTTTATAGTTATGGCTTAGAATGTTTCAGCCTGACCAAGGACTTTCTGAGTTTCATGCTCTGCCATGGAGGAGGGGAAGCCGGGAGGAAGCAGAAACAGGATACCTGACCCAAACTGACCAAAGAGGTATTCCATGTCACAGCACGTCATGCCCAGGATGTAAAACTGGGGACAGGAACGCGGAAGAGTTCAGTTCATGGCTCGGTCATCGGGTGGTGAGCAATTGTATCCTCTTCCCTTGTATTTCCCTGGTCATTATAATTACTGGTGGTAGCAGTAGTGATTTGTGTTATACCTTAGTTACTGGACTGTTTTTATCTCAACCTGTGGGAGTTACATTCTTTCATTTCTTCACCCTATTCCCCCCCCCCTCGGAGTGGGAAGAAGGAGGGGGAAGTGAGTGAACGGGCTGCGTGATTTACGGCTTGTACTACGACAGTTCAGTGAAGATCCTCTTCATTGTCATAGTCCCTGCATCTGCCTTCCAAGACTTGGGTGGTGTGGTCTGAGAATTCGCCAGTGAAGACTGAGGCAAAGAAGTCATTAAGAACCTCAGCCTTCTCCAAATCCAGGGAAGCCAGTTCTCCTGATAGCTTCCAAAGAGGGCCCACGTTGTCCCTAGTCTGCCTTTTATTTGAAATGTACCTATAGAATCCCTTCCTACCTATAGAATCCCTTCCTGTTATCCTTAACATCCCTAGACAAGTTTAATTCTAAGTGGGCCTTAGCTTTCCTAACCTGGTCCCTAGCTTCCCAGACAACATCCCTCTATTCTTCCCAGGCCACCTGTCCTTGCTTCTACCTTTTATAAGCCTCTTTTTTTCCCTCGAATTTTCCTCAGCAGCTCCTTATCCATCCAAGGAGGTCTCCGGGCCCTCCTGCTGCACTTCTTTCTAGTTGGGATGCAATACTCCTGACCTTGCAGCAGGTGATCCTTGAATATCAACCAGCAGTCTTGGGCGCCCCTGCCCTCTAGGGCTGTATCTCATGGAATCTTACTGTGCAGGTTCCTGAAGAGGCCAATGTCTGCTCTCTTGAAGTCCAGGGCAGTGAGCTTGCTGCATGCTCTTCTCGCTGTCAATAAGTCAACCTCTACTGAGAAGTCAACTTCTTACTGAGACAATTAAAAAAAAATAACAGAAAATTAGACAGAAAACTTGTGAATGACCTAGTAGGAAAACAGTATTTTCTCAAAGGGGTTAGAAAGGCAACGTAATCTTATTGATGTGATTGTATGTCATGGACCTGTGTGTAAATAAGCGTATGATTTTCCATTATTTTATGAAAACTTTTATTACATAGATGAAACCGATTAGATATACTATAATCTGTCTGGTATTTGGGGAATTTAATAAAATGCATATTTTGAGGCCAAAAATATGGAATGGCTCAATCGTAAATATTATTATCATTTGGACAAATATTTTTATTCAGTATTTTCCCATCGATACTGCTGTGCTGCAGATCAGAATGGTTGCTTTAGAGCCACTCTGCTCTCCTGGGTAATGCAGTTTTAGGGATGTTTACAGTGGACAGTAAATGTATATATGAAAATTTATACATTACAAAAAGGAAATCATGCTAGCTGAGATTTAAAAGAAAATAGTTCTCCCTTTGCAAATGTTTCTTGATATGCTGTAGTAGTGCTACTTTAAAATTGCAGTGTTCACCAAGATCGCAGAATCATCGAATCATAGAATCTTTACGGTTGGAAAGGACCTTAAGATCATCTAGTTCCAACCCCCCTGCCAGGGGCAGGGACACCTCCCCACTAAACCATGCCACCCAAGGCTATGTCCAATCCAGCCTTGAATGCTGCCAGCAATGGAGCATTCACAACTTCCCTGGGCAACCCATACCAGTGCCCCACCACCCTTACAGTAAAGAATTTCTTCCTCATATCCAATCTAAACTTCCCCTGTTTAAGTTTGAACCCATTACCCCTTGTCCTCTCACTACAGTCCCTCATGAAGAGTCCCTCCCCAGCATCCCTGTAGGCCCCCTTCAGATATTGGAAGGCTGCTATGGGGCCTCCACACAGCCTTCTCTTCTCCAGGCTGAACAGCCCCAACTTTCTCAGCCTATCTTCATACAGGAGGTGCTCCAGTCTCCTGATCATCCTCGTGGCCCTCCTTTGGACTTGTTCCAACAGTTCCATGTCCTTTTTATGTTGAGGACACCAGAACTGCACACAGTACTCCAAGTGAGGTCTCACAAGAGCAGAGTAGAGGGGCAGGATCACCTCCCTTGACCTGCTGGTCATGCTCCTTTTGATGCAGCCCAGGATACGGCTGGCTTTCAGGGCTGCAAGCGCACACTGCTGGCTCATGTTCATTTTCTCATCAACCAAAACCCCCAAGTCCTTCTCTGCAGGGCTGCTCTGAATCTCTTCTCTGCCCAACCTGTAACTGTGCCTGGGATTTCTCCAACCCAGGTGTAGGACCTTGCACTTGGCATGGTTAAACATCATAAGGCTGGTATCAGCCCACCTCACAAGTGTGTCAAGGTCCCTCTGGATGGCATTCCTTCCCTCCAAGGTATCAACTGAACCACACAGCTTGGTGTCATCGGCAGACTTGCTGAGGGCGCACTCAATCCCACTGTCCATGTCACCGACAAAGATGGTGAACAAGACTGGTCCCAACACCGATCCCTGAGGGACACCACTTGTTACTGGTCTCCAGCTAGACATTGAGCTGTTGACCACAACTCTTCTCGTGCAGCCATCCAGGCAGTTTTTTATCCACGGAGTGTTCCACCTATCAAATTGATGTCTCTCCAACTTAGAGACAAGGATGTCATGTGAGACAGTGTCAAATGCTTTGCACAAGTCCAGGTTGATGACATCAACTGCTCTACCCCTGTCCATCAGTTCCATAGCCCCATCACAGAAGGCCACCAAATTGGTCAGGCAGGATTTCCCCTTAGTGAAGCCATGCTGGCTGTCACCAACCACCTTGTTGTTTTTCATGTGCCTCAGCTTGCCTTCCAGGAGAATCTGCTCCAAGATTTTGCCAGGCACAGAGGTGAGGCTGACTGGTCTGCAGTTCCCCGGCTCACCCATTTTCCCCTTCTTGAAAATGGGGGTTATATTTCCCTTTTTCTAGTCATCGGGAACTTCACCTGACTGCCATGATTTTTCAAATATGATGGACAGTGGATTAGCAACTTCATTTGCCATCTCCTTCAGGACCTGAGAATGGATTTCATCAGGTGCCATGGACTTGTATACGTTCACATTCTTAAGATGGTCTCGAACCAGATCCTCTCCTACAGTGGGCCCAGGGTCTTCATTCTCACTGTCCCTGCATCTGCCTTCCAAGACTTGGGTGGTATGGTGAGAGCATTTTCCTGTGAAGACTGAGGCCAAGAAGTCATTAAGACCCTCAGCCTTCTCCAAATCCAGGGAAGCCAGTTCTCCCGATTGCTTCTGGAGAGGGCCCACGTTTTCCCTAGTCTGCCTTTTATTTGCAATGTCCCTATAGAATCCCTTCCTGTTATCTTTCACATCCCTAGCCAAGTTTAATTCTAAGTGGGCCTTAGCTTTCCTAACCTGGTCCCTAGCTTCCTGGAGAACATCCCTGTATTCTTCCCAGGCCACCTGTCCTTGCTTCCACCTTTTATAAGCCTCTTTTTTCCTTCGAATTTTCCTCAGCAGCTACTTATACATCCAAGGATGTCTCCTGGACCTCCTGCAGCACTTCCTTCTGGTTGGGATGCAGCACTCCTGACCTTGCAGCAGGTGATCCTTGAATATCAACCAACAGTCTTGGGCCCCCCTGCCCTCTAGGGCTATATCCCATGGAATCTTACTGAGCAGGTTCCTGAAGAGGCCAGTGTCTGCTCTCTTGAAGTCCAGGGCAGTGAGCTTGCTGCACGCTCTTCTCACTGTCCCGAGGATCTCAAATTTGACCATCTCGTGATCACTGCATTCAAGACTGCCCTGGGGCGTCACATTTCCAACCAGCCCTTCCCTGTTGGTGAGGACGAGGTCAAGCATGGCACCTCTCCTTTTCGGCTCCTCTATTGCTTGCAGAAGGAAGCTTTCTTCCACACAATCAAGGAGCTTCCTGGATTGCTTGTGCTGGGCCGTACCATCCCTCCAACAGATATCAGGGTGGTTGAAGTCCCCCATGAGAACAAGAGCCTGCGAGCGTGAGGCTGTTCCTATCTGTCGTTAGAGTGCTTCATCCACCGTGTCCTGGTCTGAAAAGGGTTTAAGTTCAGCCCAATGGTCACAGCCAGAGAACTGGAGATGTTCAAAATTTCTCTCTTCCTACAGAGAAAGCACACAGCCATCATTGCCTGATGTTACTGCTGGGCAAACACACACTTCATCTGTTTAAATAAGATTGTACCTCAAATGCAAGTTTGTGTGGGAGAAAAGATTTAATGCAGCTCTTCCCTGGGAGGTCCAAGCTCAGTGGAGGTTCGAATACAGGTTGCTGACTTTGCAATGCAACAGATGTGAGATTATTGGGACTGTTCCACCAACCACCTTGTGGGACTGAGCATCATGTGCAGGAGGCAGTGGCCATCAATCCTAAGCCACTGCAGATGGTCCTGTAAGTGTGTCTGGCATCCTGGTGGCATCCTGGGTTCAGCAGTAGCAGTCATTTTTTCTCCTTAGAAGCTGGTGTAGCCGGCAGTGGCCATCCATCCTAAGCCACTGCAGATGGTCCTGCAAGAGTGCCTGGCATCCTGGGTTCAGCAGTAGCAGTCATTTTTTCTCTGTAGTAGCTGAGGCAGCGCTGTGTTTTGAAATTTCAGCCTGGGAACAACGCTGAGAACACCAATATTTTCAGTTGTTGCTAAGTAATGTTTACTCCGACCAAGGACTTTCTGAGTCTCATGCCCAGCCAGAGAAGAGGGGAAGTCTGTAGGAAGCAGAGACAGGACACCTGACCCAAACTAACCAAAGGGGTATTCCATAGCACAGCACGTCATGCCCAATATATAAACTGGGAGGAGTTACCCGGAAGGGGTAAATTGCTGCTCGGGTCTTGCTGGGTATCGGTCATCGGGTGGTGAGCTGTTGTATTCCTTTCCCTTGCTCTTTACCTTATTATTATTATTGGTGGTAGCAGTAGTAGTTTTGTGTTATACCTTAGTAACTGGACTGTTATCTCAACTTGTGGGAGGTATATTCTTTCGATTCTTCTCCCCATACCTCCAGGAGTGGAGGGAGGAAGAATAGAAGGGGAGTGAGTGAGTGGCTGTGTGGTTCTGAGTTACCAGCTGGGCTTAAACCACGATAGTTCTTTGTGGCGCCCAACATGGAGCACAATGGTTTGAGATAACGACTGATCGGGCCAAAGTGTGTCTAATCGTATTTGTGATAAGCATTTATCGTTTTGGATTAATAGTCACTCATCACAATGCTGATTTATTGGCTCTCAAAGTTATTGCTCTTGATCTCAGAGTTTCAGCATGCCTTACCTTACTTACAGCTGGTATTTGCTCTTTTAGTGTTTATCGGCTGGCGAACTTGGGCTAAGGTTCTTGTTTTGCTGTACCTCATGGTAATGACTTGCAATACAATAGACTCATTGATCATGAAACTGATCTGGCTTGCATTCCCAGTGTAGTCATCACCTCTATACTTTGGGAGGTATATAATTGAAGTGTTTAGCATTTGCACATCATTTTTTCCCTCCTCAGTTGGTCAGCCTATGAAGGAGACATTCCCTTACGTTCCCACCTCCCTCACCAGTCTAGTTACAGCATCATTTGAAAGTTCTGAGGAGTTTTGAATTGCCTTTGGGTACCCTTGAGACCTGCCTGCTGATTGTGATGAGGATCACCATGTTGGCACACATACAGAGTGTGTTTTACCCACGACCATTTCGTCGGATCTCGAAAGTTAAGCAGAGTCTGGTTTGAGTCTTGTCTAGGGTTAGACAACGATGATATAGGAGGGCCAAGAGATTTTCCCCGAGGCTGGACAGTCATGAGTGGCAGGGTGTGTGAGATAGTATGGGCAAGTATCTAGGCCAGTGGGCCCCTCCAGTGCTTTGGAACTTCACCACTGAAGAAGTACAAAATTCAGAAAAATTAGTAAAACACCTAAATGAGGTGTGTTGTCATCCAGGTCATAGCAGAGAGGGACAAATCATGGCAACGTGCTGGGACCTTGCCTATGCTTACAGAGCCCTGTTCAACACTATCCAGAACCTACAAAGGGAAAAAAATGTCTCTGGATCTGATGGCAAAGAAACAGACAAAGCAGCTACTCCAACTCCAAACACAGCAACTACACAACCCCAGTGACAAGTACAGCAGCTACTTAAACTCTCACTACAACAGACAATGCATCTACTCCAGCTCCAAGCACAGCAGCAGCACCACCCCCAGTGACAAGTACAGCAGCTACCCAAACCCTGACAGCAATAGACAGGACAGCTGCTGCTGCTACTTACCCCACAAGCACAGCGGCTGCACCAACCGTGACAATAGATACTGCAACCCCTCCAACCACAGTGATAATCACTGCAGTTAAACCAAAGGACCAATTTGTGCCAATATCGGTTGCCCCTGTACGCAAGGGGAAAAGCAAAAAAAAGGCACAAAAAGCAACCCGTACAGTGAAGAAAGATGAAGAACCAATGCATTTACTACACAGGGCAGCATCTGAACAAGAGTTATTACCATGTAGATCAGAGAAAGAGGAAGAAGAAGAGGTGAAGAGGTGACTTCTCGACCCTGGACCTCAAGTGAGCTACGGAATATGCAAAAAGACTTTACCCGTCAGCCAGGGGAGCGCATAATCACCTGGTTACTCCGATGCTGGGGCAATGGGGCCGAAGGTCATGAACCAGAAGGTGGGGAAGCCGAGCAGCTGGGATCACTTGCTAGGGAAGGGGGAATTGACGAAGCAATTGCAAGAGAGAAACCGTCCCTCAGCCTTTGGAAGCGGCTCTTGGCAGCTGTGAAAGGAAGGTTTCCGTACAAGGAAGATGTTATGAGTTGTTCAGCCAAGCAGACAATGCTAGAGAAAGTCATCCAGTCCCAGAGGGAATCAGCCATTGTAGAGATGATCTATCACTGGCCAGGTGCTGGGAATGCATCCATAGATCCAGATGAAGTCAAATGTACACAACCCATGTGGCAGAAATTTACATGGAGTGCGCCATCAGCATATGCTCACTCATTGGCAGCAATAGCCTGGAATGACATCGTGCCACCAACAGTGGATGAAATGATTCGTGAATTCTGAGAGTTCAAAGACAATCTTGCCCCTTCCATCATTTCAGCAGTGGAAAAACTGTCTCAGGAGTTCAAACAATTGAGAGATGATCTATCAGATATATTCAGCTCCCCATGTGTACCAGCCCATGTCTCACCAATTAACAGAAGGTGTCCTACCGCTCGAGAGAGAAGATATGGGAGGTACACGCCACTGGCCACCCTGTGGTTTTACCTGTGGGATCACGGAGAAGACATGAGGAAGTGGGATGGAAAACCTACCTCATCTCTGGAGGAACGGGTGCATGATTTGAAGAAGAGATCAAAGGTCAAGGGTGATCATCCCATGAAAGCTGCTGCTTCAGTCTCTGCTGAGAAGGCTCCCAGATGGAGTGGAAGAGATGATTTTACTCCAGCTCCTGTGATCAAGAAGACTAATCCCTTTCTACAAGACTTAAGTGTCCAATGTTGTGATCACTATTAGAGGGGCCTTGCTTCCAGTCAGGCAGAGGTAAGGAAGAATTGGATTTATGGGACTGTGTGGATCAGATGGCCTGGCACATCAGTCCCACAGAAGTATAAGGCTCTAGTAGATAATGGTGCACAGTGTACCCTGAGGCCATTAAGCTATCAAGGGGTGGAACCCATTTATATTTCTGGAGTGACAGGAGGATCCCATGAGTTGACTGCACTGGAGGCTGAAATAAGCCAGACTGGGAGGAAGTGGCAAAAACACCCCATTGTGACTGGTCCAGAGGCTCCATGCATCCTTGGCATAGACTACCTCAGGAGAGGGTACTTCAAAGACCCAAAAGGGTACCAATTGGCTTTTGGTATTGCTGCTTTGGAGACAGAGGAAATTGAGCAGCTGTCCACCTTGCCTGGTCTCTCAGAGGATCCGTCTGTTGTGGGGTTGCTGAAGGTCGAAGAATAGCAAGTGCCAATCGCGACCCCAGCAGTGCACCGGCGGCAATATCGCACCAACCGAGACTCCCTGATTCCCCTCCATAAGCTGATCCATAGATTGGAGAGTCAAGGAGTGATCAGCAGGACACACTCACCATTTAATTGCCCTATACGGCCAGTGCGAAAGTCAAACAGAGAGTAGAAACTAACAGTAGACTATCATGGCCTGAATGAAGTTACACCACCCTTGAGTGCTGCCGTACTGGACATGCTAGAACTTCAGTATGAACTGGAGCCAAAGGCAGCCAAGTGGTATGCCACGATTGATATTGCCAATGCATTTTTCTCAGTTCCTCTGGCAGCAGAGCGCAGGCCACAGTTCGCTTTTACTTGGAGGGTTGTATAGTACACTTGGAACCAACTGCCCGACCATCTGCCATGGTCTGATGCAGACAGCACTGGAACAGGGGCAACCTCCAGAACGCCTGCAATACTTTGATGACGTTATCGTGTGGGCTATAAAGCAGAAGAAGTCTTTGAGAAAGGGAGGAAAATAATCCAAATCCTGCTGAAATCAAGTTTTGCCATGAAACAGAGTAAGGTCAAGGGACCTGCACAGGAGATTCAATTTTTGGGAATAAAATGGCAGGTTGGACGTCGCCAGATCCCCGCAGATGTGATCAACAAGATAACAGCAATGTCTCCACCAGCTAAGAAGAAAGAAACACAAGCTTTATTAGGTGTTGTGGGGTTCTGGAGAATGCACATCCCAAATTACAGTTTGACTGTAAGCCCTCTCTATCATGTGACCAGGAAGAAGAATGATTTTAAATGGGGCCCTGAGGAACAACAAGCCTTTGAGCAAATTAAACGACAGATAGTTCATGCAGTAGCCCTTGAACCAGTCTAAACCGGGCCAGATGTTAAAAACGTATTGTACACTGCTGCTGGGGAGAATGGTCCTCCCTGGAGCCTTTGTCAGAAAGCTCCAGGGGAGACTCGAGGCTGACCCCTCGGCTTTTGGAGTCGGGGATACAGAGGATCGGAGGCCAGCTATGCCGCAACTGAAAAAGAGATACTGGCAGCCTATGAAGGGCTTTGAGATGCTTCAGAAGTGATTGGCACTGAAGCACAGCTCCTCCTGGCACCCCGGTTGCCCATGCTGGGCTGGATGTTCAATGGCAGGGTATCCTCTACACATCATGCAACCGATGTTGCATGGAGTAAGTGGGCTGCACTAATTACACAATGAGCTCGAATAGGAAATCCCAGTCGTCCAGGAATTCTGGAGTTCATCATGGCCTTGCCAGAGGGCAAAGATTTTGGAATGTCACCAGAGGAGGAGGTGATGTGTACTGAAGAGGCCCCTCCATATTATAAACTGTCAAGAAGTGAGAAGCAGTATGCCTTGTTTACTGATGAGTCCTGCTGTATTGTGGGAAAGCGCCAGATGTTGAAGGCAGTTGTATGGAGTCCCCTGCCACAAATTGCAGAAACTGCTGAAGGAGAGGGTGAATCGAGTCAGTTTGCTGAGGTGAAAGCCATCCAGCTGGCCTTGGACATTACTGAACAAGAAAAGTGGCCAGTACTTTATCTCTATACTGACTCATGGATGGTGGCAAATGCCCTGTGGGGGTGGTTGCAGCAGTGGAAGCAGAGCAACTGGCAACACAGAGGTAAACCCATCTGGGCTGCTGCACTGGTAGTACAGCAAGATATCGCTGCCTGGGTGCAGAACCTGCTGGTGAAGGTTCGCCACGTAGATGCTCACGTGCCCAAGAGTGGGGCCACTGAGGAACACCAGAACAACCAATATGTGGGTAAAGCTGCTAAGATTGAAGTGGCTCAGATGGACTTAGATTGGGAACATAAGGGTGAATTATTTTTGGCCCAGTGGGCCCATGGCACTTCAGGCCATCAGGGCAGAGATTCAACATAACGATGGGCTCCTGTTTGAGGGGAGGACTTAACAGTGGACACTATTGCCCAGGTTATTCACGACTGTGAAATATGTGCTGCTATTAAGCAAGCCAAGCGGTTAAAGCCTCTTTGGTATGGAGGATGATGGCTGAAGTGCAAATATGGGGAGACCTGGTAGATTGACTATATCACACTCCCACCAACCCGCCAAGGCAAGTGCCATGTGCTTACCATGTTGGAAGCAACCACGTGATTCCTGAAAACATGCTCTGAGCCCCACGCCACTGTCTGGAACACTATCCTGGGTCTTGAGAAACAAATTTTGTGGTGACATGGCACCCCAGAGGGAATTGAGTCAGACAATAGGTCTGAGCTCTATAGATCTACCCGGAAGGGGTAGATTGCTGCTTGGGTCAGGCTGGGTGTTGGTTGGCGGGTTGGGAGTGGTTGTATTTTCTTCCCTTGTTATTTCCCTTATCATTATTATTATTGGTGGTAGCAGTAATGGTTTTGTATTATACCTTAGTTACTGGACTGTTCTTATCTCAACCTGTGGGAGTAACATTCTTTCGAATCTCCTTCCCTTGCCTCTGGGAGCAGGGGAGAAGAAGGTGGGGGGAGTGAGCAAGCGGCTGTGTGGTTCTGAGTTACTGGCTGGGCTTAAACCACAATGCCTGGTCATGGCTGGAGTTGGTCCTGGCCATTTGGGACTGCTACAGCAGCCCGGGAGGTCAAGTCCATATCTTCAATGTCCAACATCTCAGTTAAAGAGATTTACCTCCAAGAAATTCAAACCTTTGAGTTTTTTCAAATATTTCTTAGTGAGAGTGTTATGTATTTCTTTTAAAGAGCTAATTGCTAATTTCACCGAATGTATATTCTTAAACCAGTCAAAGAAATCTGAAAAGAGTTTGCTGTATTACATCACAGTAAGTGCTGTAGCCATTGGCCATCTAAAGGAAAAAATTCTCTCAGAAAATCACGGAAAATATTCTGTCAGATAATTATGGCTATTTTTGCATTTTAGGGGAACAAATGTCATGTCTAAGAAGCACATATTATTCACGACTATTATAAGTTTTAGTACATTGCAAAGCAATTGTTTTCTGTTCATCATTTTATTGATCTTCTGCCTTTTCCCTGAATCTATGCATTAAATTGTGTCTGTGTGTCTGTATACATTTATCTGTGTGCATATATGTACACATATGCAATACAGTAAAAAGTAGTGTAGTGGGAACAACAGACAGCTTGCATGTGATGTATTATTGGCATTTTTCTTTCAAATTACCATTTTCTTGCTGCTTTTGGAGAAAGCCATGATTTTGTTGTGATCAGTGCACTTCTAACAATCTGGAA
>CABHOG010000276.1:18090-28341 GCA_902168055.1 Aratinga solstitialis
GGGGTCGGAACTAGATGATCTTAAGGTCCTTTCCAACCCTAACTGTTCTATGATTCCATGATCCTAAGGTACTTTCCAACCCTAACTATTCCATGAGTCTATGATTCAATCCAAATGCTAGCAATCTCTTTGCAAGAAAGCTGCCGTCTTCTCTCTTTCTAACCTCAGGCTGTGGCTATAAAAGAAAGCTTTACTCCTGAAGTTAGAGAAGTCTCTTGATATGTGGACCCCCTCAGCATTCAGCCACGGCAAAGATTTTGCCATCCTGAGCTTTGGGATGTTTTGACCGGTCATTGCCYCGGCATGGCCTGAAGAGGGAGCACAAGCCCCTTTGTTTTTGTTCTCAGGGCTCCATCATTAGCTGAGATGCTCTGTTTATTTGCTTTTAGGTTTTTTTAGCGTGCCATGTTCGGCTCTAAATAATTTAGGGAAGCTGTCTGGAAACTCAGAACACTCCTCAGCACATAATGTGTGAGATCTGATGATAAATGTATGACGATTTGGGGCCTGAGAAATGAGAGGTCAAAATCAGGCACGATTWATGGTTRCTTCAGAAACACAACAAAAAAACAACCCCTAAAACATGGAGTTATGACTTCCAATCCTTAAGCAAAATAAAACCTGGAGTACTAGACAYGCTGTGTGTAAATATATATATGTAAATATATGTATTTGTGCATACGTACATTTTCCACATCTAATAGCAGAGTGAATATTTCTACCCCTTTATGAAGAAGGAAGGAATTCTTCTTTTTGCAGGTGAGAACACTCAGACACTGGAGATGCAGCAGTGACCTCTGGCCAGACAACAGCAGGAGAATCTCAGGGTTTATGCCCAGGGCTGTGTGCAGACTGGCGTGCACCTGCTGCAGGGCTCAGCTCTGCTGCATGTGGTTACAGTTTACAGACTGAACCATCTTCCATTTGCTAGGCTCTGAGCCCAGGCAGAGCAGCTACATGGCTGTTTGAATTGCTCTGGGCTGCTATAATCTGTAATGCTTGACTCCCACGCTGTTGTCATAGCCTCAAAACCATATTGTCTCAGTGATGAGAAGGYGTTAAACCGTCTTGTGTGATTAGAAAGTAGACAGGCAGGGTATATTACAGCAAGAAGAGCATCCTATGGGGATGCTCTCTCTTACAGTATGCGGGGGCCTGTGAGGTGTACCTTTGGAAGTCTCAGGTTTTTAAAAGAAAATTAAACCAGCTACCCACTAGCTAGTTTACAAAGGAGAGGGAAGCATCAATGCGTCTATTGGTATTGTGACGCAGTACCAAAAAAGAAGCATGTGCTTTTGGCTGCAAAAAGTCCCAGTACAACAATAAACACAATGAAATCTTTGTGCAAAGAATCATATCGGTTTCATTAAACTCAGACTTTGAGGGAAATCTATAGCGTTGTCAATTCTCCCAGTTTCATGGAGATTCTCAAGACACCTGCCATTCTGCTTCCACCACAATTGTGGATGTGTCCTTGTGAGAATCTGAAATACCTTTAAAAACATTCCTACTGCTGTTGCTTTGATGGGAAAGGTTGAAAACTTGACGTATATGCACTCTGGTATTCAGCCATAAGATGACAAAAACAATAGATATAGAGCAATAAAATGTTGTTTTATTATTATATCTACTGATTTTCAAGCCCTCCTCACAGGATTTCTGATTGGTAGCTCTGGATAGCTCAGTGATTAAAATACTACACATCCAAGAAAGTAGTAGATATAGGTATTGAATTTACTAGCACAGTATGAAGTGAAATACAGGCTTAGGCATGTAGTCCCAAAAATCTGTGCCTGTGGACACAACTGACCAGAAAGGCTTCTGCCCTGTGACAGAGAGGAGTAAAGAAAAATCTATATCTCCACTTTCACCACAAGCTGAAAGGTGTGAGATCCTCAAGCTCCCCAGAGAACCAGTTAGCCAAAACTGGAAATTAAAGACAGAGCTTCCAAGCAGCATGCAGGCCTTCTCATTACTCGTCTTCCCAGCACCCAAGCTAGTAAGTACCAAAAAATGGCAATGGCAGGATAGCAAGGTCTCTCACTAAGACTCAGACTTCAAGACAAGGCTATCAAATCCCACTCCTCCTCACTTCCCCATTCATTTGTCATCTCTCATCCTATCAGTTCTACAGCTGGAAGTTACCTGGAAAATATATACAAATCCTGCRTCACCACCTGCACAAGTCTTACAGTATATGTACCAGCCCATTTCTTCATTTACTTTGACTGGGAAGGTGAYTATGAATAGAAACTATGCAGCAATCCCACTGCGAGGAGCATCAGGGAGCTATCAAGAAYATTGTCACAAAGCAGCACCAACAGCCAGTTTTCTCAGAATGAAGGAAAGGATTTGGGGTTTGGGAGGGTATAATATTTTGCTCCTGTATTGCACAGTAATGTTTGCCAGTATTCAGTGCTGCTATCCTCAGAAGAAAGTAAATGTCCCTTTTTCCCCAGATGGTGTCCAGCGATAGAAACAGGAACCTATGCGGTTCATGTCAGGTTATACATGACCCATTTAGTTGCCCACTTTAGGTATGGAGAAACATACTTGATCCTGAGTAATAGAGTTCATTTCCAAGTGCTCTGGTTGGGTGAAGAAGCGTAACAATGAACAAGAACAATGTTTCCATCAATTTTAAGGAGTTCTTGAAACTGCTAGGATGCTGTAAARTCATTTCAGCATGAATCTCAATGGGCTATATCAAACTACTTTTCCTGGAACCTCTGAGTCTTACATTTACCCACCTTTCAATGTTAAAGCAACAAACTTAATACCAAGGAACAGAAATGTGCTAAAAAATGTATCATTATTTCCTCTTAAGCACAGCCTTCAAGCCACTTCTTACTCGCTTCTCCACTCCCTACTGCTACTACTTCTCTGTCCTTCCTGCCACCACCTTTTACAGCTTTGTCCCAGCAGCTCAGAATGCTGGTCTGCAGCAGCGGCCAACTTCCAGCCCCTGCAGCTGCCTCACCAGCTTCCAAAGTCCCTACAGGAAACATGCATGTAGGAGGCTTGAAAACAGAAGAAATTTTTTCCTCAACACTGCCTCTGCCATCTCTTTGGAGCAAGCAGCTTGACCTCCTAACTTATCTKTAGGATGGCGGAATCTAGTAAGTCAGTACTAGTGCTCTATGCTTGTCTATGGAGSCTTATGCTCACCTTGAACCATTTTTCCACTGAAAGTCTTAATTACATTCATGCCAGCTCCCTTCATCCTTTTMTATTTATCTGGGTACAAACTATATGTAAAAATATCTTCTAGCATTTCTTCACATTGCTGGAATTACAGAATGAGGTTTTAATGCAAATGAGAACAGCACTCAAGCTGCCTAAAGTGTTATATGTGCCTTTTGAGAGGATAGAATACACCTTGTCCTGAATTCATATCTTTCATATGACCACCACATACCAGTAACTCCACTCATTTTGAGAACAATACTATGAGATTACATAGTCAAATGGAAATTAAAGATCAAAGAGATGTGAAAAAAATCTATGAATTTCAGCATAATCTTCAAAGCATCGTAACCCTGTACTCTTGTCACCTGCCCCTGCGCATCTTCCAATTTATCTACTAGTAGACTGTGTGCACCACTTCCTTGCAAACGCTGCGCTTGGAAAGCCAGAAGAAGGTCTTCTAATGAGACATCACACATGATAACAGACCACTCATTATACACTGCTTTGCTGTGTGGGTGGAAAAGGACTGACTTGAAAGACCTCTGTGGGTGTATCTCAAGAGTGGCTAGCACTGTTCTGGGAATACCCACATGGGCCAGTAGCTCTACACAAATAACAGGGACTTCTGCAGAGACAGTTATCTGATGAGACGAAATAGTATTTCATCAATAGGCTGATTATCACCTCCATCCCTCGATAAGGTCATATTGACTGAAGCTGGCATTCTGCTGAAATTATTTCAGAGCCTCTGGCTCTGAAGCAGACTCTTTCAGGGCTAATGTGCAGCCCTCTGCAAGGTAACACATTGCCCTGCATAACTTCCCCTGGATGCTTCAAGGTACGGAGTATACCTTCACAAACTTTTATTCTTTTTCTCTCTTGCTGATCAAGTGTATGTTACCAAGACTAAGACATACTAACACAGTTTTATTTTCAGATTGGATGCAATATTCCTGAACTTTAGATCACGTCCACTCACATCAGAAAGCAYAAATGGCAAAAGAAAAAGGTAAGAACATTGAAAACAGACTTCTAGGAAAGCTATGAATGTTATGGATTTCTGTGAAGGCAGTAGGAAAAGCAATTCAGAATTGAGCCATGGTGGAAAAATTGTTACCATTAGCTGACATCAAAAGGCAGGCTTGAGATATTTAATACAGTATGAAAATCCCAAGGCAAATGTCATTAATATTGCTGGAGAGAAAGTAATGCTATTCACCTGTGAAAGAGCTGTACTTAGTAAGAAAGTCTCTGCTACTAATTTGGATAGTGACAATGTTTCTCAGGAGTCCTCAGGAAGTACAGAACATTAATCTCCAGATAAGAGATGAAAGCGTCATCCTTTTGAGAGAACATTACTTCTTTTCAGGTCCATCAAACGTATTACCTCCCACATGCTGTGGCTAGGAACAAGTGTTTAAAAGGAAAATTGTAGGACTGTAGAGTGGGTGACTACTTCATAATCTTGACCCTGCTAGTCTGTATCTGCAATTAAAATCTCCAGCCAGGCAGAGGCAGTGGTAATTAAGCATAACACATAACCTGCTGGCCTCTGAAAGCAGCAGTTATTAACAAATCTGAACAACTTCCTTCTCATGCAAGTGCCATTACTAAAGCCATTCATTGCCAGGAAGGAACACATAGGTCAAAACCATCTAATAATCTTGAGGGAAACGAAACATATGAACAAACACTTTACTTATCAACTCATGTGATTCTTCCTCATGACAGAAAACTTTCAACTCAGAGGTACTCATTGGCTTGAAGATTCATGCCCGTGTCAAGCTACAAGAAGACAAGAAAAATTCTGATATCACAATCTCACCAGTGCCATTCATACCCCTGTACTTGGCACTGGTGAGGCTGTACCTTGAATTTTGTGTTCAGTTCTGGGCCCCTCAGTACAAGAGTGACATTGAGGTGCTGGAACAGGTTCAGAGAAGAACAACAAAGCTGGTGAAGGGCCTGGAGCACTAGTCTGATGAGGAATGGCTGAGGGAAGTGAGGGGTTTTAGTCTGGAGAAGAGAAGGCTCAGGGATCTTACTGCTCATCTACAACTACCTGAAAGGAGGATGGAGCCAGGAGATGACTGATCTTTTCTCCCAAGTAACAAGTGATGGGACAAGAGGAAACAGCCTCAAGCTGTGCCAGGGGAGGTTTAGACTGGATATTAGGAACAATTTCTTCCCCAAAAGGGTGATCAGGCATTGGAACAGGCTGCCCAGGGCAGTGGCGGAATCACTGTCCCTGGAAAAGTTCAAAAACCGTGTAGATGAAGCCCTTACTACATTGTTTAGTGGTGGCCTCGGCAATGCTGGGGTAAAGGTTGCACTTGATGATCTTAAAAGTYTTTTCCAGTCTGGTTGATTCTATGACTCTATGATTAATAAAGAGTACTAAATACGCAGTTCTGTCTCTCAAAACCTGCAAAAGAATCAAGAGAATTTCTACTCTGCATGATGCAGTTTTGTGGAGACATAACAGCTAATTTTTAATTAGCTAAACTGGGTCCTGGGCAAAGTATTGGCACTCAGTATGGTACCTAAGCCAAATAGCCTTTCTGAGAGACRGGGTAAATAAGGCTAGATAGAGCACTCCGTGAACACAGCTGTAGGGCTTTCAGAGCCTACACTCAACTGGGCACATAAGAACAATTTGTTTAAAGCTGAATTGATATTATCTGATGTGTGCACCAGTGTGCCAACAGCAGTGATCTGAGACCCTGGAAAGCAAATATGTCAGCCAACAACAGAGTAGGACTTTAGTCAGATAATCCCTCTGCTTGAAACTAAGAGGTGAAGAAAACACAGATAAAAGTTGTAATTGCTGTACTTCCCCAAGTGTTCCCTGGGGCACTGTGTTCTGAAGCCTGGAATAAAAGCTATTAGCATCCTGAATGGAACTGTCAAGCTATACTTGTTAGCAAAATTGGTTGAGAAGATGAAAAATCCCTTTTCACCTACAATTGATAGAGCCAGTAATTCAGGCTTGCCAGGAGAAGMCTCTAACAGTGGTGATGTCTGAGGTAATTTGAAACCATCTAGAACTCCTTGTTGGGTTTCTGTGAATGTGGCTCCCAAGGGAAGCTCAGAGATGAGCACAGCCTCATGTAAAAATATTTCCATGGATGAATGTTTATATGACACAGAACACAGTATGTCCTCATTGACAGGTATTCTGTAGAAAAGCAAAGAAGCTGGATGTGGAAGACCTTGATGGGATGGTCAACACTCATCTGTTTGCCCAAAGTCCCAAGTCTCCATAGCTTTTTTTTTTTAAACAGTGTGTGTTGGGATGATTCTCAAGAAAATATTTGAAAGGCCCCCCTCAGCACCTTGGACAAAAGCAGGGAATTCAGGGTTTGCGCCACTATAAAAAGCTCCTTGCCGTTCAGTATATGGCAGTAAAGATTAAAAACTGTATGGCTTTTCTCTGCTAGGAAGAGGGTTTCCTGCTGTTTTTTCTGACTAGACATTAAAAGGTCCCAGCAGAGGCATTTACTCCTACTGAATGTACAGAGTGTATTTCTGTAGACAAGAGAAATKCGTTCTTACCTCTTCAAGTCATGAATACAAAAGTACCTAAGAAACCTAAAGGAGGTTGGGGAACTAGGATTTTCRGTAAAGCCACAGATAAGTAAGCTCTCATCTGATCTCTAAACCATGAAGAATCTTTCTCCTTGATGACAGGCTRCTCAYATATGTATCACCATCACAGGACACRGATGCCACTTGCAAATATTTACACCTTTTCTAATGGTGTTGCAGCTTTTCTTGTAGAAGCTGACAGTTCTGCTTGTGAGCTGTCACTGCTACAGAACCTAGTTCKACACCATTTAGTCTAGAGACAGGTCTTGAAGATCAGGAAACATTCAAAGCACATAAACATTGCTCTCAGCTTTTCTAAAAGGATTGAGACTCAAGATATTCTTAAGAGAAGACAAAGTACCTGAAATGCTAAAGGTCACAAGAATTGCAGGATGTTTCATGTCATGCTTCCCCCCTTGCCAGCCAAAGGTTGCTGAACCATGCATTGGGCGCAACCTATTTGTCTCAAGGCTGATAGTAGCTGCAAGGCTTATTCAATATCTGAAGGGGGCCTATAGGGATGCTGGGGAGGGACWCTTCATGAGGAACTGTAGTGAGAGGACAAGGGGTAATGGGTTCAAACTTACACAGGGGAAGTTTAGATTGGATACGAGGAAGAAATTCTTTACTGTAAGGGCGGTGAGGCACTGGAATGGGTTACCCGGGGAAGTTGTGAATGCTCCATCGCTGGCCATGTTCAAGGCTGGACTGGACATAGCCTTGGGTGGCGTGGTTTAGTGCAAGGTGTCCCTGCCCCTGGCAGAGGGGGTGGAACTAGATGATCTTAAGGTCCTTTCCAACCCTAACTGTTCTATGATTCTATGATTCTATATTCTTCCTGCAACACAAGCACAGAGACAATCTTTTTTTAAAGAAATACATAAAATTATGAATCATACTAAGAAAGTGAATGCACCCTCTGCTTGTCATGAGAACAACCGCAAGCAACACTGCTGGAAATCTCTTCTGAAGTCAGCCCAAAAAATGTGCACAGAACCCAAAAGTTCACCTGAATATCCACTTCTCAATATTGCATCTAACAGTTGTCTTGAGTCCCTGGGAATAATTAAAGCTTTGCTGGGTTCAGTCCAGATTAAGATCTAGGCATGAGGCAAGAAGTAACAGAAGGTTATGTACAGTGCTCACAGTGTGCTGTTGGTTAGCAAGATAAGGAGTAGCTACACAAACTATCCACTGATGACTTTTGCAGATTGACAAAAATCGAAAGTATAAAGGATGATAGAATGAATGTAATGAGGCAGTTTGAACCTTGCAAGCACAGCAAGAACAATGTGTTTGTCTGAAAGATATAAGGAGTGGGCAGATGGCTGGCATCTGCAGCTGACTTGGAGGCAGAAATATGGAGAAGCACTTGGGAGATTTTTCATTGTGATCGCCGTTCTCCCTTAATATATTAACCTTATAGAGATGCCCCATTGTCAAGAGAGTTCCAACAATGTTTGTCTCTGGATATTACGTTAAATACGTTTGTATTTTTACTTGCATTCATTAACTGTGGGGTTTAGTATTTCACAATAAAAAAATAAGCTGACCTAATAAATAGCTCATATCTCTGTTCAAGTGCTAGGCAAATCTCCTGCAAGCCAGGGGCTGAAACTGGGCAGCTCTGCTGTAAGTGGTTTTGCAGGAATTCTGGGGAGAGTGTTTGCTAAAAATAGCAAATTTAGATACCAGCCTTTTTTTTTTATTCCATTAAGGAAAAGTGGCATCTGGAAGAGTTGTATTTTAAGGAAGGCAGCCTAAGGCAATTCATTTTTTTAAACGAAGCCCAATCCAGCACATGAAGCAGCTGGGTTTCAGTGCAAAATTAGATTTCAAACATCACAATTGAGCTCTTCAGGCATAAGAAATGATGAACTCCAGTCAGAGAACTTCTTTGTCTGGAGAGGCCCTTGACCTCATGGAGACCCTTGAAATCTACTAAACTGTGAGATAATCTTTATAAGCCTTCTTCTCTTGGGTGATCCTCAACATCACACGGCCATTATGAGGTTTCTCACTTATTGTCTCACACATGTTCTCACATATTTCACACAGGTTTTTCTTTACTGACTGATGTCACTTGAGGTGTGGTTTCTAGGATAATATTTGTGACTTCATTTCCAGAGAAGCTGGTCCAAAATGTGATTGATAAACTTTGCAGCTATTATAACTAAATGCTGACTATGAATTAAAGATATGCATTTTTTTCCCAATAGACCTTTCATCTTTTCAGATTCAGCACAGATTCTCCTTTCTAATGGTGGGAAACTAATCTCCATATGACAGAAGATCTGATCTTTAATTGGAGATCAAGAATTTACACCAGCCTGGCCATTTTCTCCAGCACCAGCTCCACATGGGATTTGAGTGCAGTGTGTGAAGTGCAGACTAGTAAGTAAATTCTGAGGGTAAAAGCCACCCATTCACTGGCCTGAAGCACTGAATGTAATTCTTAATCTGGTTTGGTTTTGCTTTAGCAAGACTCTTTGGGTCTCAGAATCATCTCCTTGTAATCTGAAAAGACAGATTCTAGCCTGTCAGAGCAACGTAATTTTAAGCCTACCGCAGCACATTATCTCAGTGGAATCGTGCTAAAATCAAGACCACGCACAATTAGTTTCCTCCTCCGAATTTGAGTTATTGCATTAAAAAGTAAACATGTGCATAGTGCAGTGTTGAAGTTCCTCCTGCATTGAAAACCTGCAGCCATTCTGTTGGCCTTCTGGAATGGCATTTTACCAGCTTTCAGTACCCCCTTAAATGCCTGATGTGAAATCTAGCATATGATTTATAAGATGCAAAATACCCTTTCTGTACTCAAGAATTGAACACAAGTTAACAAGACACCTCATTTTAGCAGGTATTTGGTCTGCTTAGGTAATCCTAACACATAACCCAAACAAGGATGAAGTGGTATTACATCCCCCTTAAGGTAATTCTCAGCATTTCTTCTTGAATGCTTCCTCCTGGGCTATGCGTAACCAGATTCTAAGATGTCATTCAGCATAGCGAGGACATGGTGAGAGGAGTCACCACTGTAATACGTGGAGATTTTGTTCATCAAATAAGATGGTGTGGCTGTAATAAAACTCTGTAAGTAGTTTGCGAAGTTAAGCAAGACATGTGTGATATGTGTGCAAATGTTAAACCACAATGGAAACCCACAAGTTAACAGGTTAAGCTTTTCTGCAACTCCCAGATAAGGAAGACAATACGGGTGTTTACTGATACACGCATGCATGAGATAGAGAGGAGAAAGAGTTCAATCTCAAAAGTAGGTTAAGGGTCATCGAGGAAGACTACCAGCTTCATCTTCACGTCCCTCAAGACCCTCAAGAGGATGAAATGGCGCATGCTCAAGTTACGAAATCARCGGGGGATGGACTTTGCGAGAAGAGGAGTGGACTACCTGGAGAACGAAACTAAACTGCATAAAAGAACAATCAGAAGACAAATTGGTGTGCGTGTTGG
>CABHOG010000276.1:93633-104992 GCA_902168055.1 Aratinga solstitialis
GGGGGGCTTCTTGAAGGAGAAGAGGGAAAAATGAGAATCCTTCAAAGTGCTTGGATTGTGAATTCTCAGCTCACAAATCCAGTTCTCCCCCTGCAATTGGTAACAGAAACCATTTTGAAGCAAACACACTTTTACTAGATTTATAGCCCTTTGTAAGAATTGCAGGCAAATTRCAACACAAGAATCCATTTTTCAGCAAGATTTGTCAGTATCATTAATTGAACTTGGCATTCTGCCACCACCTGAAGATCAGGATTACTTATTTTTGTTGTTTGGTCACATGCAGTTTCCTGTGTATTTCCCCATTATGTATCTCACCTCAGCTTTTCCTTTTCCAATGAGTGCAGTCAATTCAGAAAATAAACAGTAACAATTTAAGATGTCAGAGTTCACTCTGAATAAAAGAATTAGCTATTGCAAACTGCTGCTAATTTTCCGCTTTTGAATGTTTTGCAAGCTTTCATGGAGGTTTTAAGCTTAAATCTCCTCCRTAAACTCTGTAAAGCTGTAATTGGCTTTTTGTACCATAAAATCCCCACCAGAATTTTTTTTTCTTCTGGCTTGCTGGATTTGCTGGCTTTTAGGTCTAATTCAGGCTGCATTCTGCATTTTGTATGATTGCTGTTTTTATGCACATGCSGGTAGTTCACAATTACCTTAGTGTTCAAATATATAAATCAATACAGCTTTTCTGTATCAACCTAGGAATTACTTAAACTTCCTTGAATTAGTTCTTGCAAGGTGCTACCTCTTCAAAGCACCTCTGACCCCCTCTRGACAAATGGCTATTGCTCTGTATTTCCTGCAGCAAAGGTCAGATCTGCAGGAATCATCAAGCCACACCAGCTGGAGATAAATTGGATGGCAGTCCTRCTCCAATTACTTTGCTGTAGGACTGCCTGACCAATTTTGTTGAATCRAAATGTTTTAAGCCACCAAGACTGTGCATTCCCTGYTGTAGACAGCTTCAGTATTACCATMATTATTAATTCTTAAAGCAAAGGCACAGCAAGAGGGAACTAGCCTGAATAAATATCTATCTTCAGGATGGTAGAAAAAGATATTTTCCTTATCTCAYGTTCCCTCCTAATGGCTCATCTCCTAGGGAGAGGCCTTTGTACCTCTTGGAAGAAAGACTGTAGATGCCTCACCCCTTCTCACAAAGGAGATGAGCAACTGGCATGGCTCTTTCTACTCCCCAGCATATTGCTTTGCCTGGCCTTCCTYTTTCTTGCACATCCACAGAACCACTGTGGCCTGACGGGGAGCAACAGGTCCTGGGCAACTTCTGCTCTCTGACAGACAATGGGTTACCCTGACCTATGTCACCTGCTTTCTCTCAGATCCAAAGCAAAGGGGCTGTGCTGGGAGATGGTGCAGTTTCTGCTGTGTGCTGGTTTTCTCATTCACCTTGAATTCCCTGTGAGCTTCCTGGCAATGTTATTAAAATTACCAGGGCAACTGCTCTGACTGAAAAGTAGCAGCAGCACCCCAGGTATGTCTGCACTAGTGTGGATGTGAACTGATTATCTCTGCTCYAGGAACACTTCCACCACAATTGGGAAAARCACTATTAATTACATCTGCTATTCAACATACAAGATCACCAATTAAAAACCACCTATGAATAATCTCATTAACTGATGCAGGTCTTGCTTACCCCTGAATCACTTTCYGGAGAGCAGRTGCCAGACACTTTATAAAAGAGTTTATGAGTATACAGATYGAAGTCTAGAGGGAAATTCTTGCTGMCCAGTCATAAAAGATAACACGCCACACTGCTGARCAGYATGTCCTTAAAATATTTTCTACCCTTGATGCTGAAGGACAATGGGGCCTTGGACAGGTCCCACACTTTCCTACCCAAGCGGCAGCAGACAGGTACTGCTTTTGCAGTACAGTYTGTTTAAGTAAACCAAAGGAGCTGGCAATGCTGCATCAGCCAATAAATGAAGATAAGAAATAACACAGCAACTGGGGAATGGGTTGACAAGAAAAAAGACGGCCTCAGGGAACTGAACAGAAAACAAAGAAAAGGCGGTAGAGGAGAGAAATGACTGAAAAAGACGAAGAGCAGTGATTGCACCTAGCCAGCTCCATTTTTCTCTTTTTATTACTTCAATCTAAAAAAAAATAATTGATCTATTTTTTTTCAAAGCCTTAAATCACCTGAACAATTGCACTGCTCTAATTCCAGCTAAACATCTCTAATGAAGGAAACTAAAGAGAGACCAATAACCAAACCCTGTGGGCAAACCAGACACTACTGAAATGTTACTCACATAGTTATTCAAAAAGTCTTCCACAAACTGCTTCTGTACTTAAAATTAAGCATGTGTATAATTACTGCAGCATCAGGAGCGAAGTTTTTTATTTTTTAACTTCACAAGATTTAGTTCCATCACAACAAAAGAGCGCAGCCTTGAGAAAGGAAAGTAATCTTGATTTTCAGCCTTTTAGCTGTTATGGTTAACTTCAGAAGTACAGGCAGAACAGATTTGTCTAWGAGCCTTTGAGAGGCTGCTGAGCTCATATTCAGACATCTCAATGAAAATTTCCAAAAGCATTCAAATTACACGGAAACACAAGCCCCAAAGTTCTCACCTGCAGATCTTGCTGGAGAGCTGTAAATCATCAGCTTCCCTGACATGCAGAAGTGCAGGGTACAGCGTAACAATAGCAGCTACAAATACTCCTCACGCCTTTTACTTTTCATCTTTGTCTGTGCCATTTCTGTGATGTGGGTGTTAATGAAGCTCTGGAATTGTATTTTGCACCTTAGACATGCATTTTAAACCAAATGTCAGTAGGAAAAGAAAAAACTACATGATCTGAAACTCTAGAAAGTTCTATACAATTTGAGGCTTTGAAAATTAGAAAAGTTAATACAGAGAGATTATGCACTTCAGTTTATAAAACACAGAAAATATTGAGCCTGCAAGATTCTCTATCAGTTTTATCCAGACTGAAAAAGCATGTGGAAGGAATTCACTGGGAAAATGTAGGCTGATTATGAAGCACAGGCTTATGAGAATGATTGCATTGTGGGGACAAGTACCCACTTGAGAAGTTGGTTATTAATGTTAGGAAAGTTATACTGCCCCTGTGTATTTTTCCTTCTTAGCAGCAGCAGAACCCTACTAAGGAAAAAAAAACCCAATGGTATGGTTTTTTGTCTTACTCTACCATGAAAAAGGTAAAATTAAACTGAATAGATTTTTAAAAGCAAAGAAGGAAGGGGTGATCATCACATCAAATATAAAAGTACATTAGTTGACCAAAGCCTTTCTGCACATATTACAGACATACAGGCCACGCTGACAACTACAGCAAGGTGGAATGTGCATTAAGCAGGCAAACCCCCATATTTTCAATACTCTATTTCACAGAATTGTTGAATGGTTGGGTCGGAAGGGACCTTAACAATCATTAAGTTCCAAACCCCTGCTGTAGGCAAGGACATGTTCCACTAGACCAGGCTGCTCAAAGTCACATCCAACCTCACCCGGAACACTTCCAGGGATAGGGCAAGAATTTCCCTACATATTTGATTTTCATTTCTTTGAGAATATTATTCTATTTCTCCATTATTTTTTCACAATTTCAGCCCTCAAGCTGCTATTTGGGCTTAAAGCCAGAGCAGAGGAATCTGGTGTTACTCCTCTGAATCACCAGGTACCTGTTATACAGTTCACTCTCTCCCCTTCCTTATGCAGTGGCATAATTTCTCTGGGTGATTGTGCACTTCTCTTTCCTGGTTCACTTGGTACCCAGTATATAATTTCTACTTGAGGGAAGGCAGAAACAGCTGTCCAAACACCAACTTAATTTGTGCTGTCTTGCCAATCCCTTGATGGGAAGGCTAGATGCTGTTCAACAAGCTTAAATGCAAGGTCCTGAGTGCTGGTGAGAAAACCCAGTTACACTAATACAAAATAAGCTTAATTTCTGCAGAAATGTGGGCTGCTGTGGATCATAAGGAGAACAGAAGTCATTGAGACCATGCTGTTTGTTGTCTAGGATGTATAAAGAGAAGGACAGTGATGAAATAGAGACCTGGAGACATACTGGGTACATCTCAGAGTGCTTTCCCCCACAGCAAGGCTACAGCCAAGAGGGTGGACCCAGACTCATTGAGTGACCCACCTGCAGGGTCCTCCAGCCCTATATGTGAGGTGTGAGCCTAGGCATAGCAACCAACATGCACTTCACTGCTGGAGAGCCAAGCAATCTCAGCAGACTGCAGCAGGTTCCTCTTTGCACTGCAACAGCTGGGTAATGAGCTGCACACATTCAGCACAGGTAAGGTCATAGTTGGACTAGCTGTCAATAACAATGCCAACCATCTGGACAGAATCCAGAAGAAAACACTGAGAGTGATAGCAGTCTAGCAACGGACAGCTATAAAGAGAAGTCAAAGGGATGCAAAAAACATGGAGAGGAAACAGAGGTGACAAAGTTAATGGTCTATCAAAACATGAAAAGTTGCTGTAATGGGGAAGAGGATAATGGTCTGCAGTCCATGGGAGGAAGGATAAAGGAACTGAGCTTTAGTCACAGCTAGGCAAGTCCAGGTTTGATGTTTGTGATGAACCATTCATCACCCTGACAGGTGGCTATGTGACAACAGTGAGCATGGGTGTAGCCCAGTTAAAAGTTTAGAACACTGGCAGTGCTCAGAGTCCAATGAACTTCCCACAGCTGTGACTCCCCTTCCATGTATTCTACTTAGAAAGGATGGCTACACAACTAGCAATTTGTCCAAGAGCTTCAACGACCAAATGACCTTTTAGCTAATGATGCCTGCCTTCAGGGAAGACAGGTAAGTCCAGAAGGACGTGGATGTGTTCATCTGAGCAGAAGCCTAGATTAGTAGAGGTGGCCTTCCATTTCAGTCTACTGCTAGTCATAATGAAGCACCAATGCACTCCACCAAGAGCGAAGAACAGCTTTCCCTGTTTGCTTTTACTTCCCTGGTTGCTGGGCAACCACAGAATCTTTCACATCTGTAAATGTAGCAAATATCTTATTTTGAGCTATTTTAATATTCAGCCTGGTGAAGAGCTGATTCATCGGCACTTTTATTCAGATGGGTATAATTAAACTTTGCACTCTAGTGTAAGCCTCTGAAGTTGGTAGTAGGGTGAAATTACAGGACATGAAACAACAGTAGGAAAAAACACAGGTTGAGCATTGTTTGAAATGGGACCAACAATATTGCTCATTCTGCATCCTCACGTGGACCAGGCCTGTATCACAATGGCACTTTACAAATGAGATTTCTCAGATATATAAATGATTTTTTTTTTTGCATGTGTAAGTATTTCTATCTGGAAAACGTGTGCAAGAGATGAAGAAACACAAAAGGTACATGACTGATGTAACAGTCATGACTATATTAATCAACAGTGTAAAACATGCATAATTTCAATCCTGTTTATAATCTCTTGAAAAAAACGGGACAAGCCCAATTAATAACCACGTCAATGCATACTTCTACCACAACATGGCACTAATTGTGTGATCAGCTGCAGTGTTATGCACTGTCAATATTCTCACCTACACTACAGTAAATAAGCCAGCTCTGCCAGAACTCATCCCAAAAGTATTAGCAGATGTTTTGTGGTAATCTTGCTGCAGTGGTGTAAGATTTCACTCTTTCCCGTTCTTTTTTTCTACTGTGCTGCCTGCCCTACCACACAGCAGTAGAGGAGAATGCACGCTTATAGATGAAACTCTCATGCAAAGGTCTGGTTTTAAGCATCTAAGCTGAAACTGCCAGTGACACTGGCTTTGAGTAAAGAAAGTGCACTGCAAATGGGACTGTGCTGCAGAGGTTTACTAACAACTCTTAACAAGTCTGCCACATGGCAGGAAGCTACGGATAGCAACATCTAAAACTTCTGCACAAGATATGTCTAAGATATGCCCTAAACCTCTCACTACTGCTCAGTAAAAGTTACAACAGTCACTGATTTGAAAAGCTGAATGGAAGATAGGGATCAGTGGTTTTCTTTGCTTGTTTAAAAAAAAGCATTTAAGCCATCACCACTTCCCTCAGGTGTACTGAGCAGTTGGCTGATAAATTTGTGTTATGCATTGCTTTTGAAAACCCCTTTCTGCACAATCATAGCCCTTGGTGTTGGCTGCTCTGCAAACTATGGGAATTCTACCACTGATGTTTACAGGAACAAAACTAGATCAAGGCAAGAAGCTGTAAGAAACATTCTTTTCCCTTTTATTTTTAAGTCTTCCAAGAGGTCTCCACGCAGCCTTCTCTTCTCCAGAAGCACATGAAATACACCAAAACCTTACCAAAGGAAGATTTATGCTGCTGACCTTGGGATAAAGAGAAACAAATAGAATAAGATTCAAGCAAAATATTCCTAAAAATTATTTCCAAATAGATTTTTTGAAAGAGAAAATCTAAGTTCCCCAACAAATAGCAAGATAAAAAATAAGCACATGTAATGATTGCACTAAGTTGGAGTTTTATAAGTGATCTCAGTTGGCTGATCTAAGAACATTACATTATTGTATTTCATTCTAACAATTACCACCCAGAAGATTCTCCTTTAAAACAAAGTTGACATTTTAAAACATGACTACAAGTGCATATTTGAAATTGCAGTAAGAGCTAAAGCCACTGATTAGAAATACATTTCAGCTAAATCCTGAGCATTTTATTTTAAATATTCTTCTTCAGAAAGTGGCAAGTCTACTAGAAGCAGAGATTGCCCCCAAAAACCCAAACACGTGTTTTTGACAACATGCTTAATTTTTCCAAGTGATGATTTCTCGTGAAACTCACAAGCTCAGAGGTTATGACCTTTTCCATAGAAAGCTTGAATACTTAAGAGTRACTGGACTGCCTAGTAAATACAGCAGTATCTTTCTCTTTGTCCTTTGTCATATCAATGTCTAAAGTAAAATATCAATAATGCTATTATAGAATGATGGGATAGATAACCCATGTTGACAGTTGTGAGAAAAAAAAAATTAAGACAAGCATTCAGGCACACAAACTCTGTAGCTCTCAAATAAGAGTAAAATATCAAGCTAAATGCAGATCAGCTGTTATGAGTTACTAGTCTAGGTTAACTGGATATATATACTGGATATATATATTGGCTGGTGACAGCAGAGGACAGTGTTCACAGATGAGGCTACTGTAGAAATCAATCCTTCTAGGGGACACAAGAGACAGAGACCATCACTGTTGCTAGAGTCTAGTGTACTAAGAGGCTAATTGGGGCAGTTTGAGGTGAAGCCCAGTGAAGAGACATCATTTGTTTTAACCCAGTGAAGAGACAAAGATTTATGTCCTAAACTTGTCTTCTGAAGCTATTTCAATGTCTTCAGTCCACTCTCCTCCTATCTTTGACAGGAATCCTTTGTATCATTTTGTAAATGGCAAAGAGGCAGATCTAAAATACAAGCAACATCAAACAAAAATTGAATTATTGGAGCTTTTGTCTTTCATGCACATAGCTGCAAAGAGAGTCCTACTCCCGGAATAGGATCACATTTTTTCAGGATCTCCTGACAAAAGCATGCTTTTCCACACTCTCACCATGCTAGACAGGAAACAGCCTTTCGGTGTGTGGACTCCAACTCTCAGACACAACCAGCAGAAGAGAGGTCTCCAGGTTTGTATAAGGGTAGCTATCCAGGTCCTGCCCCATATGGCAGAAATCAGGGAATATACTATACCGCTCGTCTTCCCTGATCTTTGAAAGAAAGGTCACTGATATGAAACACAGAACTGCGCTCTGCCATCTCTACATTTCCCACTCTTCCTTTTACATATTTTTTTCATAGAGCTGAATCTAAGCTACAGCAGAGACTCTTACATATTATACTGCAATATTTAGAGGCCTAATTTACTGCAAAAATGACTTGACTATTAGTTAGGAAGTGAACTAAAGTAATAGGGAACCTCTGCAAGGTTGCAGTAAGAATAACATCTGGTCTCAACCAAGAGAAAGAGGTATGCCATCAGTCATGATTATGGGTAAAAAGTCAGTATTCATTAAATTAAATGGYCTGGAAAACAAAGCAAGCTTGGCTCTTTGCAGCCAATGTGTAGGGAGGCTCACTCCTCCCTTGAGTTGCTCAGGCTTACAACGTCCTTGATCCATCTGCTTTGTGTCAGCCTATGCCACCTGGATATAAATCTTTTCTAGCTTCTACTCCTTACACTGCCTTTTAATAACTTATAAGACCCTGCAGAAAGGCAAAACTTATTTATATGCCTGCAAAAGTGCAGGATCTATTTTTTAATCATGCCATTGGTATTACATATCAACTTCTCAAGGAACTTCTCTGCACAATGCAGGGCTCAGTTGCATTACAAAGGATGTGGTGACTGCCAGCAGACCAAAGATGTACAACTCTAACAAGCATTTCCTTCCCATAGGTGTGATGTTTCATAGGCAGAAAGAAACATGAAATATTCTCCTGAACGTGTTTCTCTCAGGCAACATTGATTCTGATAATATATGTGGAAAACAACAGAATCACAGTCCTTTTACTGTTTCCAGAGACACGAATGTGAAACTAAGAGCACATCAGTGCTGTATTTCCGTCTTTATTTTATTTCTTAATTAAGATAAATAGCATTTAAGCAAATGTTCATTTCTGTTACAAGCCGGTCCCCTCCAGCCACCTACTACATATAATTTTTTTCCTTTGGGCTCACTCAAGGTTGACAATGTAACACAGAAATGGTGTCCAGAACCAAACAAAGTATGTATTCAGTTTGATTCAATCATTGCATCTATTGTCTTATTCCCAGGATGGGCTGATGATGCAGGAACAGTCACATTTTTCCCCAGCAGTATATTCCACTGTAAATTCATGTCTAGTATTTCTCCTCCTCACAGACCACCCTCAATCCTGCTGGGTCTCAGGATTTTCCTTTCTAACAAATATTTGTGTTGAAAAGCACTTTTCCAAAGCTGTACTAAGTAAAACTCTTACAGGCGTGGATGTAACCTATCAGTTTTCCAAATTCAACTTTTTTTGCTGCTCATATTTCTAAATGGTTTTGGTCCTTTCATATTGCTTCACTATCCCTACTGATGTCCTGTTGATTTAGTGTTAAATGTGTAACTGCAGCAGCAGCAGATTACTCGTTGCTGTGATTCTTCTCCCCATTTAAATGGAGGTGCTGTGCCCAATTTCATTTTGATGAAAATATACTATTCCTTTTAAATCAGGTTTTCCTATCGCTTGATAGCAACCAGAGAACAACTTGAGCATTTTTGCAGACAGTGCCCTTTTAAAATATTGGCCCTTACAGCAGTAATTGTTTTGTGTTACCTAATTAGATCACCCTCACAAGTACCAATGACTCTGCAGTAAGATTAGAAAAAAACCCAACCAATGAAATAAAAAACAAACAAACAAACAAAAGACACCAAGCAAACAACAAAACAACAACCAACCAAAACAACCCTACCAAGTTCCAGCAAAACCCAATTTGGCAATAATGTAATCTGAATGCACTGCAGAACTACATCCTCCGCATCCCCTTGACCTGTTCATAATAAAAATATGTGAAGTCATGAAAAATAAACAATTTCTTCACACTATTTGCAAGTAGATGAACTCATCAGTTCTAAAACTTAATTACAGAAGTTCTACATAATAGTTTGGGTTGGCATCTGATAAATATTTAATTAAGCAATAATATTAAAGCTTGAAATTACATGTAAAGAATAGTACTGCTGGGAAAGCATAATGGTACCAACACTCCTATGTGGCAAAGAAGTAATCTAGAATCCAGCACTTGACATGCAGGTCAGACCTGCTGGTTGCATGAGTAGCACAGATGTATTGAAACTAAAGATCAACATCATCAGACAGTTTCTGGTGTCTGAAGCTTGTAAGACAGAAGCAGGAAGACTGCAACAGAAGAGTGATCATAATGCATAAGATCCACTAGGATCAAGAGGACAAGTATGTATGTGTTTTTCTGAAAACAGACAGATTTAGGTGCATACCTAACTGCTTCCACAAGAAAATTGCTCTATGAATATATCATTGCTGCAGAAGAAAATAAAATTAAAAAACCAAACAAAAATCCTATACAGTAAGCCTTAAGTCTTAAGACATTAAAGGAAACAAAGAAGGATGAACAATGATTAGGAAAGCAATAGACAGGAACTTCCAGGTGAAAGTCTAAATGAAAGTTTATTTTGTTTTGTTTCAGTAATTAAATAGACCACCTAAAAAGTCTGTTAGAATTAGATATGACCCTGTCTTTCCCTGTTAATTTAGAACAGACCTTACATCCCTGGTACCCCATGTGCCTTAATGAAAATGAAACTACCTATGCTTTATATAAGACGGAAACAGGAAGAGGCAGACAAAGCGCTAAATACACAGATGCAAAATTCAGCAACAGAGCAAAAATATTTAAAAAGGAAAAAGAATAAAACCACTGTCAGATAAACATACACTCACAGTCAATTTATTGTAGTAACAAAGGGAACAAAAGGCAAAGAAGTCAATTACAAAGGACAGAAGTAAACTGTCCCATTGAATATTTTTCTTTTCTTAATACATCAAATAATGTTACACTTTATCTTTGAGCAGCACGGAAAACTGGACATGAGCCACATGGTTAAATATATTTAAACAATAACCAGAAATGTTGATATTTTTATTCAACCACTAACACTACTTCCAACCAAACTTTTCTAACAGTCCACATGAATGAAGCGATGTGGCCAAATATGATGARCTCTGAGTTCATGAAGGATATTTCTCATTTGCATAAAATATAGCTCTAGATTATTAAAGTTTTGATGGATAACTGGTAAATAATAAGAACATGAAATCATGAGAAAAAAAAGGAAAGTGGCTTCTGGCACAAGATGGGATAGTGCCTCACAGTGAACAAATTCTTGCAGTGCTACTGAGAGTCATTCAAACAAAACAAGAGTTGAATGATATTCCTAAACATACATAGAGAGAGCAAGGAAAAACCAAATCAAATAGGACAAACAAAAACAAACAAAAAAACACCAAAAAAACCCCAAAGCACAAAAAAATCACTTAACAACAAATAAACCAAAAAAAGCAAACCAAAAAAATAAAAAGAAGATGAAGGGGAAGTGATTCCTTTTMCAGGATTCCAGCCMTTCAAGGGTAGCTAAAAGGAGGGCAGAGGCTCTCCCTTCAGCAGGTTCCAGTCCCCCTGCCAGGGGCAGGGACAGCTCCCACGAGAGCAGGTTGCTCCAAGCCCTGTCCAACCCGGCCATGAGCACAGCCAGGGATAGGGCAGCCACAACATCTCTGGGCAACCTCTGCCAACGCCTCGCCGCCCTCACAGGGAAGAACTTCAGCCTAA
>CABHOG010000278.1:13871-29158 GCA_902168055.1 Aratinga solstitialis
GGAAGCAGAGACAGGACACCTGACCCAAACTAGCCAAAGAGGTATTCCATACCACAGCACATCATGCCCAGTATAGAAACTGGGGGCAGTTACCCGGAAGGGCTAGATCACTGTTCAGGTCGGGCTGGTTATCAGTCGGCAGGTGGTGAGTGGTTGTATTCTCTTCCCTTGATATTTCCCTTATCATTATTATTATTGGTGGCAGCAGGAGTCGTTTTGTGCTATACCTTAGTTACTGGACTGTTCTTACATCAACCTGTGGGAATTACATTCTTTCCCTTCTCCTCCCCATCCCTCCAGGAGCAGGGATAGGAAGAAGGGGGGGAGCAAGTGAGTGAGCAGCTACGTGGTTCTGGGGTGCTGGCTGGCCTTAATCCACAACAAACACAAAACCACTACTGTTACCACCAATACTAATAAGGGAAATAACAAGGGGAGGGAAGATAAAACTAAAGGGGAAAATAAAACAATAGACTCAAGTGATGCTCAAGACAATTGCTCACCACCCGCCCACCGACACCCAGCTCGATCCAACCAGCAATCTGGGCGTTCCAGTTAATTCCCCCCACTTTATACACTGAACATGACTTGCTGTGGTACGGAATACCCCTTTGGGTGGTTTGTGTCAGGTGTCCTGTCTCCGCTTCCTCCCAGCTTCCTGTGCCCCTCCTCATTGCAGAGCATGACAGAGTGAGAAGTCCTTGATCCTAGAGAGTATTACTTAGCAACAACTAAAAACAGTGGTGCGTTTTTAGCACCTTTCTCAGACTAAACTTGAAAACACAGCACTGCACCAGCTACTAGAAAACAGAAAAATAACTGTTACAGCTGAAATCAGGACCCTAGCGTCATGGTTTAAGGCCCGCCGGCACCCCAGAGCCGCTGGTTATTCTATACCATTCACATCATGCTCAGGTCCCATATTTTCCAATATACCATTGTGTTCTGTTTTATATATATATACACACAAAGAGACAAATATTATTCCTTAGTCCATGGACAATGCCTATAATGTCCACCAAGTTAGTTCCATGTCAGGCTCCATTTCTCATTGTAGTCTTTGCAGGCAGAAGAGATGGTGTGTAGTGCTAGATTGCTGCCTGCTGACAACACAGCCGAACTCGTCTGGTACCATCAAAGATCATTCTTTATTGGGGTGATGACTGGAGGGAAGCCAGGGTTAGTCATAGAATAGTTAGGGTTGGAAAGGACCTTAAGATCATCCAGTTCCAAACCCCCATGCCATGGGCAGGGACACCTCCCACTAAACCATGTCACCCAAGGCTCTCTCCAACCTGGCCTTGAACACCGCCAGCGATGGAGAATTCACAACTTCCCTGGGCAACCCATTCCAGTGCCTCACCACCCTCACAGTAAAGAATTTCTTCCTTGTACCTAATCTAAGCTTCCCCTGTTTAAGTTTGAACCCATTACCCCTTGTCCTATCACTACAGTCCCTAATGAAGAGTCCCTCCCCAGCATCCCTATAGGCCCCCATCAGATACTGGAAGGCTGCTATGAGGTCTCCATGCAGCCTTCTCTTCTCCAGGCTGAACAGCCCCAACTTTCTCAGCCTGTCTTCATACAAGTGGTGCTCCAGTCCCCTGATCGTCCTCATGGCCCTCCTCTGAACTTGCTCCAACAGTTCCATGGCCTTTTTATGTTGAGGACACCAGAACAGCGCACAATACTCCAAGTGAGGTCTCACAAGAGCAGAGTAGAAGGGCAGGATCACCTTCCTCGACCTGCTGCTCATGCTTCTTTTGTTACAGACCAAAATACGGTTGGTTTCTGGGCTGCAAGCACATACTGCTGGCTCATGTTCAGTTTCTCATCAACCAATGCCCCCAAGTCCTTCTTCACAGGGCTGCTCTGAATCTCTTCTCTGCCCAACCTGTAGCTGTGCCAACCAGGGTGCCAGGAGGAGCTATGCTTCAGTGCCAATCACTTATGAAGCAGTGCAAACCCCTTCATAAGCTGCCAGTATCATTTTTTCAGTGGAAGTATAGGTGGCCTCAGATCATCTGCATCCCCGAATCCAAAAGACGAGGGGTTGACCTCATGTCTTCTGTGGAGCTTTCTGCCAGAGGCTCCAGGTAGGACCATTCTCCCCAGCTGCAGTATAAAGAACATTTTTCACATCTTGCCCAGTCTGGACTAGTCCAAGGGCTACTGCATGAACTACAGAATCATCAAATCAACTAGACTAGAAAAGACCTTTAAGATCATCAAGTCCATTACCCCAGGATTGCCAAGACCACCACTAAACTTTATCACTGAGGACCTCATCTATACGGTTTTTGAACATTTCCAGAGATGGCAATTCCACCACTTCCCTGCACACCCTGTTCTAGTGCTTGACAACCCTGTCAGTGAAGAATTTTTTCCTAATATCAAATTTAAACTCCCCAGGCAGAACTTGAGGCCATCGCCTCTTATTCATTTGCTTGTTACTTGGGAAAAGAGACTGATCCCCACCTCACTACAACCTCCTTTCAGGTAGTTCATAGAATGCTTAGGGCTGGAAAGGAACTTTAGATCACCTAGTTCCACCCCCCCGCCATTAACTATCTCTCTTTTAATCTGTTCAAAAGCTTGCTGCTGCTGAGGGCCCCATTAGAAATCATTCTTCTTCTGGGTCTCATGATAGAGAGGGCTTACAATCAGACTGTAATTTGGGATGTGCGTTCTCCAGAACCCCACAACACCCAAGAAAGCTTGTGTTTCTTTCTTACTAGTTAGTGGAGACGTTGCTGTTATCTTGTTGATCACATCTGTGGGGATCTGGCGATGTCCATCTTACCATTTTATACTCTGAAATTGAATCTCCTATGCAGGTCCCTTGACCTTACTCTGTTTTCTGGCAAAACTGGCTTTCAGCAGGGTTTGGATTATTTTCCTCCCTTTCTCAAAGACTTCTTCTGCTGTATCGCCCTGCACGATGCTGTCATCAATGTATTGCAGGTGGTCTGGAGCTTGCCCCTGTTCCAGTGCAGTCTGGATCAGCCCATGGCAGATGGTAGGGCCGTGTTTCCACCCCTGGGGCAGTCTGTTCCAAGTGTACTGGACTCCCCTCCAAGTAAAAGCAAACTGTGGCCTGCACTCTGCTGCCAGAGTAATTGAGAAAAATGCATTGGCAATACCAGTAGTGGCATCCCACTTGGCTGCCTTTGACTCCAGTTCATACTGAAGTTCTAGCATGTCTGGTACGGCAGCACTCAATGGTGGTGTGACTTCACTCAGGCCACAATAGCCTACTGTTAGTCTCCACTCTTTATTAGACTTTTGCAGTGTCCATATGGGGCTATTAAAGGGTGAGCAGGACCTGCTGATCACTCCTTGGCTCTCCGGCCTACAGATCAACTTATGGATGGGAATCAGGGAGTCTCAGATGGTGCGATATTGCTGCCAGTGCACTGTTGTGGTCGCCATTGGCACTTGTTGTTCTTTGACCTGTGCACCAGTACCTACTACAGCCTTATACTCCTGTGGGACTGTTGTGCCAGGCCATCTGACCCACATGGTCCAGTCAACCTGAGTGCCCATCTCCTCCACCTTGCAGGAGGCAGGGCCCCTCTCATGGCAGTCCTAAGATTCTCTACTTATTTCTCATAGAAAGGGATTAGAATTCCTTATCATAGGAGTTGGAGTAAAATCAGCTCTTCCAGTCCACCTGGGAAGCTGTTCACCAAAGACTGGAGCAGTAACTTTCTTGGCAGGATCATCCTTGACTATTGTTCTCCAATTCACACACCCATTCCTCCAGAGCCAAGGTAAGTTTTCCATACCACTTTCTCATGGGTCTTCTCCGCAGTCCCACAGGTAAAACCATAATGTGGCTCATGGCATGCACCTCCTGTACCTTCTCTCCTGGGCAATAGGGCACCTTCTGTTAATAGCTGAGATGTGGGTTGGTACACATGAGGAACTGGACAGACAGTCTCAATTGTTTGACCTCCTCAGTCAGGAGTTTTTCCACAGCTGAAATGCTGGAAAGGGTGAGACTGTCTTCAAGCTCTCCGAGTTGACAACTCACTTTAACCACTGTTGGTGGTGCTGCCTCATTCCAGCTCACTGATACCAATGAGTGAGCATATGATGGCTCACTCCATGTAAGCTTCTACTACGAGTCATGTACATTTGACTTTATCTGGATCTATGGGTGCATTCCCAGCATCTGGCCTATGATAGATCATCTCTAGAATAGCCAATTCCCTCAGGGACTGGATACCTCTCTCTATTGTGTTCCACTTGCCTGAGTGGAACATAATATCATCCTTGTAAGGAAACCTTTCCTTCACAGCTGCCAAGAGCCACCTCCAGAGGCTGAGGGCTCATTTCTGTTTTGCAACTGCTTTGTCAACTCCCCCTTCCCTAGCAAGTGATCCCAGCTGCTTGGCTTCCCTACTTTCCAGTTCATGACTATTGGCCCCATTGTCCCAGCATCAAAGCAACCAGGTGACGATGTGCTCCCCTGGAAGACTGATGAAATCTTTTTGCATATTCCACAAATCAGTCGAGGTCCAGGATCAATAAGTAACCTTCTTCCTCTTCCTCCGATTCATGTCATAATAACTCTCATTCAGATGGCACCCCCTCTAGTACACACATTGGGTCTACATCTTCCTTCACTACATGAGTTGCTCCTCATGGCTCTCATTTGCTTTTCCCTTTACTTATAGGGGCAACTTATACAGGCATGGATTGGTCCTTTGGTTTAGCTGTAGTGTCTTTCGCTGCGGTTGGAGTGGCTGCAGCGTCTGGTGTCAGGGTTAGAGTAGCTGCTGCGCTTGTCGCTGGAGTTCAGGGAACTGCTGTGCCTGGGAGTTGAGTAGCTGCATTGTCTGTTGCTTTGCCATCAGACCCAGCTCCTGCTCCTTACAGAACAAGGCTCCGTAGGCATAAGCCAAGCCCCAGCACACTGTAGTGAGTTGTCCCTTTCCGCTACTGCCAGGAGTACAGCACACCTTGCTTAAGTGTTCTGCTAATTTTCTTGCAAATTATCTTAAGTTTTACTGAATCTTTTTGTTTTGTGTTTGTGAAATAGTTATCTATAGTGAGACAAGGGGGGCACAAAAATCACAAAATGAAATATATAAACCTTTAGAATCAATTTTAAGTAATGTTAAGTTTGATGGCTTTGTAACAGTAGCAATGGAAAATTACTGAGATGCATGATATACAGAGAAAAAAATATAGAGTACAGCTAGAGAACATACTGAGAATTTTTGTATAAGATAAACTGGTGTAGTTTTAGGCCTCTATGACCTCAGTACAAAATGAGTGTAAGAAAAACAGGATAGAAGAACAGGACATAAGGATAAGGAGTATCTGGAAATGGCAGGGGCCCAGGATGGGCTGCAGTTAAACTAACTGCTAAGTAGGAGGACAGGATGATTGTTATGCCTGTGGTGTTAACAAACCAATTAAGCTGGTATAAGCATCTACTGTGCGTGCTTCAAAGGCTGCCAGTAATGATGAAGATTGTTGGAAGAAGTAAAGGACCCCCAAAGACCACCACCACATTTTTGTACGCATGCGGGGAACTTTCTGAAAAATGATGTAATCCATACATAGCCTCATGAATATGTATGTGTGCTCGGTAACTATATAAGGACTGCTTGTGTAGCGATACGGGGACACACGTTAGGAGTAGCTATCCCCCATGTATCCCAGCGCCACAATAAAGAATACCTGCTTGTCAACTTAACTCCAGGAACAGACTTGCCAACGAAGTTTTTTCTTTGAATCAATAGGAACATCTTGGTTTATGAAGTTAGCCTCTACGTTAACACATGTTGCTCTGTTACTTGAAATCTGACGCTGTGTTGCTTGAAGTCCCTGTTCTCTGTGACTTGCTAGGCTTAGTCCTTACTCTCTAGACCATAACCAAAGCACCTAGGGTCTACTGTATATAGGATGAGTTACTTGACAACCTGGTGAGGCAGAAATCTAGCCGGCCAACTTGGCAACAAAACTTACTTTTAGGGTGACCTGAAGTAAACTGCCTTCATTATAATACTAAAAAACACGCACAGAGATCAAGAAGACCCTCACCCAAGCAAAGACCCTTCCCCCATGCAAGCGTAGTAGCAGAAGAGAATGACACTGCAGATATTATAATTGCACATAAATCACTAACCAATCATTGTAACCGGGAGTGTACCATCTTGTAATTTTTGCATATAAATTTAAGGATGAAATCGGCATTGATTTGTGGAAATTCCACCTAGCACCCAGTGCTGCAATAAAGAAGCACCTGCTTCTTAATGCTACATTGGTGTTAAGGAGTTTTATTCTCCCTAATGTTGGTGACAGTTTTTCTGGATTCCCCATTTGTTCAGGAGTGAAGTTTCAAAGCACTGGAAGGGCCCATTGGCCTAGGAGCTTGCCCACAGAATCCCACACACCCTGCCACTCATGACTGCCCAGCCTTGGGGAAAACCTCTTGGTGGTCCCCTTAAATCACTGTTTAACCTTAGACAAGACCCAAGCCTGACCCTACTTATCTTATGAAATCAGATGAGATCGGGCATTCTCAAGGTGGTATGGCCATGGGTAAAAGACATGCAACATGCTGATTCCCAGCAAAAGCAGCAGGCAGGTTTCAAAGGTATCCAAAGAATATCCAAAGCATTTAGAATTATCAAATACTGCTGTAAATAGCCGGGTGGGGGAGCAGAGGGTGTGAGGGAATGTCTCTTTCATAGGCTGACCCTCCAGGGAGGATAAAAAGATAATTGCTTAAGATTCCCATTACATGCCTCCCATAGTATAGAGGTGATGACCACGCTGAGAATGCATGCCAGACTAGTTTCAGGATCAATTATTCTATTGTATGACAAGTCACTGCCATAAGGTACAGTAAAACAAGAACCTTAGCCCAGGCCCCCCAGAATAAACACTACAACAGCAAATACTGGCTGCAAGGTATGACATGCTGATACTCCGAGACCAAATAAATCAAGATTGTGATGAGTAACTATTAATCTGAAACAATGAATGCTTATCACAAACACAATTAGACACACTCTGGTCAGATCTGTCATTACCTCAACCCTTCAAGCCCCACACTGGGCACCAAAAAGGACTGTCATGGTTTAAGCCCAGAACCAGGCAGCCACTCGCTCAATCCCCCCCACTCCTGCGTGAATGGGGAGGAGAATCAAAAGAAAGTAACTGCCACAGGTTGAGATAAGAACAGTCCTAAGGTATAACATACTAAGGTATAACACAAAAATCACTACTACTACCACCAATAATAATAAGGGAAATAACAAAGGGAGAGAATATAAAACTAGAAGGGGAAAAAAAAAAAACAAACGTAAGTGATGCCCAATACAAATGCTCACCATCCACCAACAGATACCCAGCCTGACCTGAGGAGCAATCTGGGCCTTCCAGTAACTCCCCCCCAGTTTCTATACTGAGCAAGACGTGCTGTGGTATGGAACACCCCTTTGGCTAGTTTGGGTCAGGTGTCCTGTCTCTGCTTCCCCCAGCTTCTTGTGCTCCTACTCACTGGCAAAGCATGAAACTGCAAAGTCCTTGAACACAGTAAGCATTACTTAGCAACAACTAAAAACACTGGTGTGTTATCAGCATTGTTAGACTAAAGTCAAAAACACAGCACTGCACTAGCTACTAGGAAACAGAAATATAACTGTTACAGCCATACCCAGGACACCTCCTATGCTAATGCCAATATTCATCAGTTTCATTTAGTTGGAGATTCACCCATTAACACAAGCTGGCCTGACAGCTTCAAAGCAGAAAAGGCTTACTGACACTTCTGAAAACCCTGCAGAGTGAGATTTATTTGGGGGGAAAAAAAAAAAAAAAAAAAAAAAGTCCTGGGTTCAGCAGTAGCAGTCATTTTTCTCCTTCTTAGTAGCTGGTGCAGTGCTGTGGTTTTGACTTTCAGCCTGGGAACAGCACTGATAACACCAATGTTTTTAGTTGCTGCTCAGTAATGTTTACTCTGACCAAGGACTTTCTGAGTGTCATGCTCTGCCAGGGAGGAGGGGAAGCCAGGAGGAAGCAGAGACAGGACACCTGACCCAAACTAGCCAAAGAGGTATTCCATACCACAGCATATCATGCCCAAACTGGGGGGAGTTACCTGGAAGGGCTAGATCACTGCTTGGGTTGGGCTGGGTATTGGTCAGCAGGTGGTGAGCAATTGTATTCTCTTCCCTTATCCTTATTACTGGTGGTAGTAGTAGTAGTTTCATGTTATACCTTAGTTACTGGACTGTTCTTATCTCAACCCGTGGGAATTACATTCTTTTGATTCTCCTCCCCATCCCTCTGGGAGCGGGGGGTGAGGAAGAAGCGGGGGGAGTGATTGAGCGGCTGTATGGTTCTGATTTACTGGTTGGGCTTAAACCACAAAAGAAAAAAAATAAAAGAAAAATAAAAAACCCAAATAATCCTAAAGCAGCTTAATATGTTTAAAAACTTAACATGTTAGTCCTTCCTTACATCATTAAAATGTCAATACACCTGTCACACCTAAACATATGAGAACAATCATTAATTTATTCTGGGGTTTTGACAGTTGTCTTACTGCCACTTCAGAATCACAAACTTAGCCACTCAGTAACACTTTCCTAGTGGGTTTCACCTCACAACATCATGGTGCTCAGGAATCTAAACACTTTCCTCTCTTATTAGAGCATATAAAAGCTTAATTCTTAAATTTCGCCAGTGAGGGATACAGGCAAAAACACATCTTGCAAATCTGGATGCCCCCACTTTCTAGTGTGTGATTTTTAGCGAGGTTATGCCTATACTTGGCAATTGCGCTGGTAAAGGAGGAGGCTGATAGCTGAAATCTCCCATCATGACCAGAAGAAAGTTTGCAGGAGCTGTGGCAATGGTGGAGTGATGGGACTCTAGGATGGTAGAGGTATGTAGCTTCTGCCTAGAATCTGCCTCCCAAGGTTCCTCCTTTCATAGTTATTTAAGAAAACTACCCTTTAATCCTCCAGTTTGTCACACACTCAGATCAGGACACAATGCAGATTGATTTCAGAAATGCTCATGTCTCCAGATGTAGAACCAACTGACACTTTGTTTGCCATAACCCTGTCTTTCAACAACAGTGTTTTTCAGACTACACTTTGATTTGTATCAGAAATCAGACAAGGTATGTACACACTACACTGCAAACACTCACCCTGGCACGAGTTTCAACAGCAAAGTATCAAGCAGCAGCTTACCACAGCTGAGGTCTCCTCAGCTAGAAACCCACAAGAATCCCTGTTCTGTTCTATAGGAAGAGACCTCTTCTTTCTTTGCACACACATTTTTAAAAGGAGCTCTCTATGCTGCACAGGAACCAGTTTCGGAAAACAGAGAAGACAGAAAAGCATTTTAAAAGCCAGAATCACAGATCTTTTTTCAACCCTGGTGATGTTACCACCTTGCACGAAACACCCAGGTTCTGGTCATTACAAAGAAACATCTACGGAGATCTTCTTGCTCGCCTTCCCCTCATCATAACCCCTGCACACTCACCTCGCCTGAGTAACTGTATTTTCCTTTCAGGATCTGCCGATACAAGCGGGTGCGGTTGTCATCTTCAAAGGGCATAGTGCCACTGAGGAGAATGTAGGAGATGACACCCAGCGCCCACATGTCCACAGAGTTCGTGTACGGCTTCCTGACCAGGATCTCGGGAGCAATGTATTCCGGGGTCCCACACGTGGTTTTCATCAGGCAGTCATCTCCCTTCTTCCGAGCACTTGCCAGTCCGAAGTCTGTAATCATGATTTTGGAATCTGTTCCTGGATGGTAGTACAGTAGATTCTCTGGCTTTAAGTCCCGGTGCGTAATACCCAGTGTATGCAGATACTTCACACCATCCAACACCATCTGCAGCACACGTGTAGCATCCCTCTCTGTGAAAGAGCCCTTAGCAATGATTCGATCAAACAGTTCTCCTCCAGTTGCCAACTCCATCACCATGTACACACAGCCCTGGGTTTCAAACACCTCAATCAGCTGGATGATGTTGGTGTGGCGAACCCGGCGTAGCACGCTAAGCTCCGACTCACACACTTCCCTCCCTTCCCGGTATTTGGTCTCTATCATCTTGATGGCRTAGGGYTGCTTGGTGGCCTTGTGTTCYACCCGTACAACRCGGCTAAAACTCCCTCTCCCAATCAAGGCTTTAATGTCATACTTGGCTGTCACTCTAGGGTCAAACTTGGCACGGTATTTAGCCACTTTGTTCTTGCRGGGYTCAGGCTGGTYCAAGTGRGCAGGCARGTGGTTCCCAGGGTAYRGGTTAGCATGCTGYGGAGGTGAWGGAGAGCCAGCTTTGATCYYGCAGTCATCCTTGATGAAATGCTTATATATGTCATTGTGGCCTGTGTAAGGTTCAACTTTTTTCACCAGGTCTAGCTGCACATCTCTGGGGGGCTCTGGAAGCACCTTGCTTGTCCCACAGCCCATCACTGAATGGTGTTAATTCCTATCAAGACATTTTCCCAGGGCAGCAGCAGCAGCAACCACATCCAGAGCAATTTCCACATTTGAACTTAAGGAAAAGAATGAGACAAACCAAATAAGTACCACAAAGAAGGAGTTTGGGATGTTCACTGCACTTCACTGCAGAGCACGCATAGTGCTTTGCTGCTTTCATCACAAGCTACTGGTAATAGTGCCTGTAAACCCAGAGTCATGGTCAGAACAGATGGCCCTGGAAATCAAACAGTACCTCTTTTTATAAAGCACAGCTTGTTTACTGCTCCCAGCTGAGCACTGAAGCACAGTTACAGAATGGCTGAGGTAGGAAGAGACCTCTGGAAGGTCTCTTGCCCAGGCACAGCTGCTTAATAATAACCAAATTTTGGAGAGGGACTTTTTACAAGGGCATGTAACAAGACAAGGGGAAATGGCTTTAAACTGAAAGACAGGAGACTGAGATGAGATCTTAGGCAGAAGTTATTCCCTGTGAGGGTGGTGAGGCACTGGCACAGGTTGCCCAGAGAAGCTGTGGCTGCCCCATCCCTGGCAATGTTTAAGGCCAGGCTGGACAGTGCTTGGAGCAACCTGCTCTAGTGGAAGGTATCCCTGCCCATTGCAGGGGGTTGGAACTGGATGAGCTTTAAGGTCCCTTCCAACACAAACCAGTCTGGGTTTCTGTGATTCTATGACTTGTTTCTACTTCAAGTATTTCTGGTTTTCCATATGGAGCTGCATGTAGGAAGTGCAAATGGAATACCTACCAGCTGTTCCAGACTAGGAGGAGGTCTTGCTCACCACACTGTATTCCAACAGAACCAAATCAGCTGCACTTCAGCAAGTCTTGATGTGCCAATTAAAACAATATGACTGGCTTAAGAGATGGAGAAACCACCTGTTTACACTGTGGCAGTTAGCCAGGCAGATTTAAATTTCCACTCTTTGGCTCAGAGCCCATCAATATGGCACCTGAGCCTTCATAGAAGGCTATGGAGATGCTGTTAGCCTTGAAATGTAATTGTAGGACTTACCATCACCTAGCATATGTTTGCTCATTCACCACCTCTCCAAGGAGCCAGTCAGCATGAACAGCAGGAAGGGAATCCTGTCTGGTCTTCCATCAGAAGGATTACATGGAGAAATACATGTTTTAGAGGGACAGCTGGAAAAAGTTTAGTCTCTACATCTAACCTGAAAACAAGGCTTTAGTTGAGATTCAGTTTTAAAATCAGACATCAAAGTAACTCCTCATGGAAGTTGAGCATGCACAAACAGTGCAGTAGAAATAAAAAACAACTTCATAGAAAGCTCAATTGACTTTCACCAAGGGCCGTCCTGTAACTGGGTGCTCATTTAGATTCAAGTACCATGACAATGAAGAAATCAAGAACTACAGCTAGCCCTGAATAATGTCTCCCACTGAGAGCTCTTCCTAGCACCGTTGTACCTTAAAATGGATTAAGTCAACAGAGAAATCAAATGAGAGCATCCAGAAACAGATTATTACAGAGTAATTCCACATGTAGAGAAGCACTCATGTAAAATGTGCCCTTTGTAAATAAAATCAAGAACAACAATCAAATGCTGAGCTTGAAAACATCATATATAAATCCAGTAATAACATTAACTGAGATCAGGCATCAACTACCAGTATGTCTGTGGCTCTTCCTTGTATGTGTAAGGGTCTTGGTGAAGCTGACAGAACCACACCACAGCCAGCAACAAAATGCTTAAGTCCATGTCAGTGCTGGTGGAAATGCACCTTTGTAATAATCACTGGGAGTCTGGAGGAAGGAACAAAAGTACTGGAGAAATAGAACATCCCAAGCCCTATCCAAGCAGGACATCAAATACTTGGCAGGTGCCAGGATATGGGAGAGGACAGCATGCCCAAGCTGCAGATGCAAGAAGGAATATGGGGTATATGCTTTAGTGTCCACACACTCCTCTCCTTAGTGCCACCAGCACATTGCACCCCACAGCTCAGCAGGGCAGCACCTCAGCTCTTACTGATCCAGAAGCTTCCTTCAGCTCTCTGAAAAACATGAGGGCCTGAATGGCTTAATACCCCATGGCAAGAGGTGTCAGGCATTGACTAACCCACCTGAGGCCAAGCAGACCTTCACCAACAATTAGATATTACACAATTTGAAGTGATTTAATTTGGCTTTTCTATGAGCTGCCAGAAAGGAAATTTGAAGACACCAACTCTTAACTGCATTACAAGATGATCACACACATCAACCTCTAAACCACACCCACACAACACAGCACCTTACCTTTAGCGTTACTAATAAATCTCAAACGTGCCTTTTACTGCCTGAGCCTAGTATGAGCAGTCACCTGGCTGACACAGAAACCCGAAGCTGCAGCACTGCAGGCTGCTGTGCCGGAGGCGGTGGCAAGCCAGAATCGGTCAGACCAACCGGGATTCCCTGATTGTTGTTCATAACTCACCCCGAACCACACCGGTTTTCCCCCATCCCTTCCAGGGAGGGGACCCAAGGCCGGGCCAGCAGCTCATCCTGCAGCAGGCTCGGCTCCAGGCCTAGAAGCACCGCGCCCGGCCCAACCCAGCGGTCAAGGTCCCCTCCCCAGGCTGAGCCGCCAGAGCCCACCGCGCACACGCCTCCCGATCCGCAACGCTACCGAGCCGCCAACACACCGATGGGGAGGGAGGAGAATATAGAACCGGAGCTGCCCCACCAAGCCAGGCCGGCAACCAATCCCGCACTCACATCAACCCACCCCAACCCGCGGTTCCACACCGCCTCCTGACATCATCACCGAGCGCCGAGGACGCCCAAAGCGGGCGGGGACACCGCGCGCGGGGATTGGCGGAGGCGGTGCCAGGGGGCTGGGCAGGGGCTCCCTACCGCCCCCTGCCGGGGACGCTGGGAACACCCCCCCCGGGGTCCGCCCTGACTCACTGGCCAGTTTGGGTTGGAAGGGAGCTTAAAGTACATCCAGTTCCAACCCCCTGCCATAGGCAGGGCCACCTTCCACTAGAGCAGGTTGCTCCAAGCACTGTCCAACCTGGCCTTGAATACTACTGGGGATGGAAATAAGAAGGACATGGAGCTGTTGGAGCAAAGTTTAGAGGGGAGACTGAGATGAGATTTTAGAAAGTTCCTCCCTATTAGGGTGGTGAGGCACTGGCACAGGGTCCCCAGAGAAGCTGTGGCTGCCCCATACCTGTCAGGAATGATGAGCTTTAAGGTCCCTTCCAAGCCAAACCAGTCTGTGATGCTGTGATTCTATGGAACATTCACAAGTCCCTTGGACTCTGGACCCCCTCAGCGCTCCAGGACTCCCTCAACTCCACAGGCCTGAGGACCCCCGAAGCCCCCGAGGCTGAGCAGGAGTGCGCCCTGACAGGGCTGGCATTCCCATTCCCCACAGTCCTGCCTTTGAAGGGCTGCCCTAGGAAGGACAACTCCTTGCCTCCTTCTTGGAGCCAAACCCAGCCCAAGCATATTGCCAGCAGTTCCTGGGATTGCTGCTCCCACCAAGGGCTTCCTGACGGGCTGTGGGGCTCTGGGAAAACACTCCCTTTGGAAGAAAATCACCAGAAAGCATCCCTTGGCAGGGAAAACATGGTCTCTGTGGGCTAGCACTTGTGCACAAGAGAATAACCAGACACATTCATTTCCCCTTTCTTTTCCCCAGCTACTAAGTGCCACAAAGCTCACAGAGCTTGCTTGGCAACTGCTGGTGAACTTTCTTCCTCACACCCTTTCCCCATCCTTAAACTAGGTACTCCACACTTCAGCCCTAGATGACCTAAAAGCAACGGGACAAGGGAGGGATGACACCTCCTTGCAGCAATGCTGATGGCACTTCATTCTCCGAGAAAGACACAAACATGACACCATTGGGTTTGTTTTCCATCCCGTCTGTTGCGCCATTCCCAGCACAGTTCAGGTGGAGGGGCTATTTCATGCTCCTGCCATGCTTTTAAAAATAGGTGGTTTTATTTTAACACTCCTGGGATCTTTGGCTGTTTAAAATGCTTAGGAAGTCAAACTGTATCAAAAGTTATACCTGCTGATGCATGCTATTGTCATCAGTTGGTACATTTTCAACCTTATAACCCCTCCCATTTTCTATCTGGAGATGATTACACAGCCACACATCCTCACACTGTCCCTGGGAGGTGGCTTAGCCTCTGCCTGATATGTAAAACTTTGCACATGTCCCTGTCCCCTCTTCATTAGGGACTGTAGTGATAAGACAAGGGGGAATGGGTTCAAACTTAAACAAGGGAAGTTCAGGTTAGATATAAAGAAGTTCTTTACTGTGAGGGTGGTGAGGCCCTGGAACAGGTTGCCCAAGGAAGTTGTGAATGCTCCATCCCTGGCAGTGTTCAAGGCCAGGTTGGATGGAATCTTGGGTGACATGGTTTAGTGGGAGGTGTCCCTGCCCATGGCAGGAGGGTTGGAACTAGGTGATCTTCAGGTCCTTTCCAACCAAAACCAACCTATGATTCTATGATCCCCTTATCGTAGGCTGTTTCTCAAGGTCATCCCAGCTTGGTGTCACCAGCAAATTGAAAAGCATGTGCCTCTCCTCACCCGCCCTGCTGCTACAGATGGGTGTCCAGCAGCGGGCAGCCTCACCTTGCCCACAGCTGCTCAGAAATGGACAACCACTCTTCAAGTACAGGTTTCCCCCAGGGCTTTGCATCTTCTATTACTTACTTCCTCTCAGCTTTGCTTCCTGACCAACTCATGAGAACACCAAATGAGGCAGTCACTAATTGTCAGCACAACAATATCAGAGCCAATACCTATCAAACTCTTGGGCCAGAACCA
>CABHOG010000280.1:6423-37123 GCA_902168055.1 Aratinga solstitialis
TCTGTGATGCAAAGAATGACAGAATTCCAAAGATTTGAGGCAGTTTCCACTGGCATTTTTCATTGGAAGCAGTTGGAAGAACATCTTATGCTTGCAGAAGTTACTTCTTGTAAGTTTATTTTAATAGAAGACTAAGGGAAAATTAACCCATGTGTCCAACTCTAAAATGAATGGGTGTATTTATTCTTAGATTTAGGAGGAGCAAACTATCGTTTTAATTGAGGGAGTGTGGTCTGCTAAATTTACTTACTGTAAAGCATTTTAGTTGATGATAGTTAGACTTTGCTGGATCTGAATGCTCACCAGTTTGTACTTAACAGTCAGTCTGAGGTTTTATTTTTTTKATTTTAATGATACAGGAGGAAATCGCTAAAGACCTCTTGTCAGGTGATGATGAAGAAACACAGTCCTCTGCTGATGACTTGACACCATCAGTTACTTCACATGAGGCTACCAACTTCTTTCCTCGGCCATTAAGATGTGGGAAACCTAATTTTAGAATAGTACTCAAAAAGTCTTAGCATTTTATTTTTTTTATATATATGTACCTTCCTAGTTTAAAATAGCAGAATTGCACAGTAGTGCTGACTTCATAGGGAACTGAGAAACAGTGCTTTGCAGGATGTTGTATGTGAATGTTGTCCTTGGTTGGTATTACTGATTACCTAAAAGACCTATATTTAGTACTGTGCTCAAAGCACAAATACAGTAACTTTTCATAATTAATAGTTAATGTGTTTTGAGGAACACTTTTTGTGATTTTTCAGTATGTTAGTGAATGACATGAATATGTAACTCCTTTTAAGTCGGTGTTTCTCTACTAAAACTTGCTGCTCCTTTAAGCCATTGACTCTTCCATTCAGCCTGTGGATGTGAACTGGGATGTGATTTCTTTGTGATTGTTTCCCCTCACACATTCAACAGTTTTCCATAGGACTTCATGAGTCAAAGTGGTTTTATATGAGATGGGGCCTATGAACCCATAATCACCAAAATTTCTCTACCCATGGAGCTATTATGGGAAAGATCCAAGAACCAGTGGTTCAGTTATCCAACCTGGACAAGATATTCTTCATTGCTCCAACTCTAGTACGCCAGTGAACAAATGAACTACAATAGGCAACATGGAGGATTTTTATCGTGATTTTAATTTTATGAGTATCTTGAGCTTTTTCTGGGGGATTTTGTCCCTGTAGAGAAGGGTGATGCTAAAGGGGATGTACTGTTGTCCCGTCGTCCCCCCCCCCCCCCTCCTTGAGAAGACTTGCCTTCAAAGTCTTGCCTACAACTTTACTTTCTTTGTGATTAACCTGGGGCTGAGTCATAGCCCTGGAAGTTTTCTGGTTTTATCATACCTTTTCTGTAAGGTATAAGCCTTTATTGAAGAAAATTGATGAAGAAAAATGATCTAATTTCCTTTTGAGTGTTAGAAGCATAGCAGAGTGTCTCAGTTGCAGTAATAATAAATGTTTCAGTTCTGCAAAATACAAGTACCAGTGCTTTCTGACTTCATACTAGTTTGATAGAAATATAGATCAACAGATTCATGATGGGTGTCTCCCAGAATAAAATTAGGTGCTCCTTTCAAAAGTAAAGTATATATTGTAGTTCTTTGTTTGAACTGAAAATTCTTCCTAGCTAAAACCAAACTTCTTTGTGTCTGAAGCAAACACTATGTGTGATGGAGATAAGGAGTCAGAAGGTGAAGGTGTAGAGGCAGACAATGGTAATTCATCTGAAGAGTTGAGAAAGGTAATAACTATATCTTTAAAAATCAAGTTAAGAAAAACCTTGCTATTAAGAAAAATGCATTAAGATTTTATAGTACCTTAATCCTGGGAGTTCTTTGCAAAATGACATGTTAATGGAATTTATAATGCTTCAATACACAGAATATTTAGCTAATACCATTCTCTTGTGACTTTTGTTACATCCTCAGGAAATAATGGTTGGTTCGCAATATCAAGCTGAAATTCCACCTTACCTTGGCAGATACCATAATATTGAAAGGGGTAAGTTCTTCAGACTGTTTTACTTTTTTTCTTATTTATACAAACCAGTTGATGGAAAAAATGTTGCTTAAATTTATAAGATAAATTTTTATAATATAAATTAAATGGCTTAGTTAAAGTCTTGGAGGCATTTAAAAAAAAAAATCCCACAAAAAACCCCAAAGCCCTAAAAACCCAACCCCCCAAAATAGAGAAACAAATCCCCAAACCTGCCAAACAAACAAAACAAAACAAGCCCTAGATGACTGAAGTAACACAACCACATAATTATATCTCAGAATTGTGATTCTGCAACTTTGAGAGGAAATTCTCATGAAGACCTAGGAGGATGGATTACAGTGTTAATTCTGAAGTATCTAGTAATATTAGGAGGCAACAAACTGTTTCAAGAAGGAAATAACTGGGCTATGCAATTTGGCTTACATTGAAGATCTTCAAAATGGTATTTTTCTTTGCTTGTTTTTTGGCAAGCATAACAGTGTGGGTCACAAACTGGTTATGAAAAACAAAGCAATAAACTCTTAAATTTTCATAGAATTAGTAGATGTAGGTCCTGATATACCTTGTCTTTTAAAAATAATATGATGATTTAAGTATGGAATTCTTCCTGTGTAAGTTTAGTTTAAAAACTGTAATTGTGCTACAGTAGGAAAAAAATATCTTTATTAAATAGTTTTATTTAGTGTCTTTAGAAACCTTCATTGTGAGAAAAGTATAGCACACATAGCTGTGGAATTAAAGTAAATATTGAAAGAGAATTCCTCATGGGTGAAACAGCTGTGAAATCAAGGAACAGTTTTGGGGGATATGTTAATAAATGAAGGCCTTCTGTTTTTTCTTCTGCAAGTTAATTGTGTTCAAACTGTAACATTTTGTGGGAATATCATTCTAGTGAAGTATATCAAGTCTTTTCACCATTGCCAACTGCTTTTTGAAGAATGATCCTTTGCAATAGAGAAGAATGTTTAGCATGGATGGATCTGGAAGTATTGGCAAGTGAACATAGAATCACAGAATGGTTTGGGTTGGAAAGAACCTTAAGATCATCTAGTTCCACTCTCCCTGCCATGTGCAGGGGCACCTCACACTAGACAATGTTGCCCAATGCTCTATCTATTCTTGCCTTGAACACTGCCAGGGATGGAGCAGGATCACCTCCTTCAACCTGCTGGTCATGCTTCTTTTGATGCAGCCCAGGATATGGCTGGTTTCTGGGCTGTGAGCACACACTGGTGACTCACGTTCAGTTTCTCATTGACCAACACCCCTGAGTCTTTTTTCCACAGGGCTGCTCTGAATCACTTCACTGCCCAACCTGTAGCTGTGCCTGGGATTGCCCTGACCCAGGTGTAAGACCTTGCGCTTTGCTTTCTTGAACTTCAAGAGATTGCATTGGCCCACCTCTTGAGTGTGTAAAGGTCCCTCTGGATGGCATCTGTTGTGTTGCATAAGAGACCTAGGGAAGTTTCCCATTTTCTAGGATTCAAGTGTGTTGCTTACTGGTTGTAAGAAATGGAGAAGTAAGCCAGATTTAACTGGTTAGTCCTTTTACTATTTACGCATCTTGACTTCTTGGCTGAGGACTAGAAAAGGGCCAATACCCAGAGAATGATCAGGAAGGTGTTAATCTGACAATTTCTCTGGAATGGGCTGGTGCTAGAAAGAACTGGTGAGAGTATTGTCTGCTGGCATGGCCAAAAGCAAAGAGTGAGTTCCCAGATGGGAGAATTTGAGGAGCTCCTTTTGAGAATATTGGGCATGGATTCCATCAGGAAGTGCTGGGTTGTCTTGGTTGATAATAAAGGTTGAAGCTGAGCGTCAGCAGTGTTCGGAGAGGTTGGACCTGGCTGTATGGGTGGAGGTTTCTGTGAAAGCCTCTTCTGTGCTCCCTGAAGAGCTTGTGATGGCAAACAGGGGTTTATATTTCTGCTATGTAGTCCCAGCTACCAGAATTATGCTAGAAGGCAGTTCTGCTCTTCTATAAACCTTGCACTTGTAATATGTGTGTTTAAAAGCTTTCTATGTTCTTAAGTCATAACAGAACTTTCAAAGGAGATGCAATTTTATTCCTTAATAATCTTTCCTGCAGATTTGAGAATATTTATCCCTTCTACTGTAACTGCCATTGTGTGCATTAGAACTTAATAACTTTAATTTTGTATTGCCAAGAGTACATGAAGCATTCTGTGTAATGTTAATAATGTCTACTGATCAGAGTAAGTGATTTATAGTTTAATCTAGAATTTAAATGTGGGCACAGACAAAGGTTCAGGTCAACTCTTGAATGTTTCTATTATCTTGTCTTTCAAATAAGCTACTTGATGTGCACACACGATTTCACTATACTATGAAGGAGGACTGTATATCCTGATTGCTTGTAAAATATGGAATGTGCAAGTTGCATTTGGTTGTTAGTGAGCAGAAAAATAATTTACCACATTGAGACCTAGGTTTCCATTCTGTGAAGTAAGTTTTAGTGAATTTCAGTTGAAAATTACCAGTTAGTACATATATTAAAAAAAAATGGATATTTGAAATATTAAACTAATATCCTGCATTCTTTTATTGTAAACTATAGTTTATTTGTTGAAAACAGCTGAATATGACAGTGGTTTTGCTAATTTATATGAAGATGATGAATACATATGCATAAATTGACTTGATTCATCTCATTGTCAACGAGCCGCTCCTCTGTAAAGACTCTGTCTCGAGTTCAGTCCCTTATCCTCATGGAACCTGAATCACTTTGCCCTACCACAATACAGAGTCTGTCTCTTAACTGAGGCTTTTGGGAAAAATGAGTTGCCAATTTAAAAATGGCATGATGGTGCTTGATTTGATTACTTCTATATTCCTGTTGTTTGTGAAATAGCTTTTTATGTTATATCTTAACAATGTCACACCTGATGTTGATGTATTCCTGGTTTAACAGCCTATGAAAATGAAGACCATTTACTTTGGAAACCTGATGTGATCTCAGAAAGTAAAGTTAAAGAATACCTGTTTGAAACCTCCTTAAGAACAGGAAATGAAAACATGATATGCAGAATTCCTGAAGGACTACATACACGGGACAATGAACAAGTATGTTTTATATTGTGTTCTGTTCGTGATACATTGCTTTGTGATTAATGTGCTCTCTTTCTCTGCCTTGTGTTATAAAGCTAGCAATACTCAATTCACCTTGGACGTTATTGGAGATGTTAAGCACGTTCTTAAAATTACAAGTATTTGAATGTTGGCAGTGTTGCAGTCTGTGATGTTTGATTGCCATGCTGTTGACAAATCCAGCTTTCCTAATAATTTAATATAACATTTTACATTTGCTTAATTAAACCTTGCTTCACTTCTGGGTGGTTTTGCTTTTGGTTGTTTTCAAATTTTTATCCTGTATAAAGATAAATCCTCTTTTTTACATTAGATATGCTCACTGAAAGGCTAGTTTCAGAAGTTTAGATTGGTTATTGGCAAACTTTGACTCTTTCTAAAGGTAATTTCTATTTTGTAGGCACTGTATGAACTTCTCAAAAGTAGCCATAATGTTAAAGAAGCAATTGAGAGATACTGCTCAAATGGAAAGGCATCTCAGGGTAAGAGAGAGTACCTGCCTTTTAAGAAATGTGCGTTTGGATGAAAAAAAGTGTAGTAAAACCTTGAATAAGATTCAGATTGGCAAGTATGTATTTTTCAATGTTGTCTTTAGCACAGATTAGGTATAATCTGACTGTTGGACAGACTGAAACTTCTGCTAGAGAACTTTGCAACTTGTTTAAAGGTTGTAGGATCAGATTTTACATCTTTTCTTCCCTTTTCCGCCATTGCTGTTTTAAGAATGGCCCAGACTGAGAAGGGTGGGGGGAGATAAGATTTTGCTCCCATAAGGCACTTAACACCCACATTACAGTACCTTTTGTGATCATGATCAATTATAATTTGTTACTGTAAAAGTCGGTCAGAGAAACTCTCCAAGACTCAATTTGGAGTTTTAGAAAGCAGGCATTCTTTATTGCAGCGCTGGGCGCACACACGAGTTGTTTCACAGAGGTGAGCGCACTCTTACTTGCTGGCAGCAGCTATGTATTTAGCGTACTCATTCATATTCATAGCTTTTCCAGGAACTAATTATAATATTTGCATTCTAATTATGCATGCCCTTTTTTGCTGAGTGGGGGTGTCTGGTGGTCACTGATAGTCTTTCTCGCTGTGTTTACTGAATGACCTCAGTGCCTGTGCATGTTCACAAGGTCCTAGTGATGAGTTAGCAGTTGGTATATCCTTGCTTCTGTTCTGTTCCACGTTGGGTGCCATGCTGGTGGCACCAAGGCTGGCATCCTTGTTCTTATTTACTGTCTCCTTAGTTGTTATCAGTCCCATGATGTTCCTTCCACCATCAGCCAAACATTCCTCTCTCTCTACATGTTAGCAACTTAGAACAGTTTGCTGTATTTTACTATGTTAGTTTAAAGACATACACACTATTGTTTGTTTAAGCCTGCAATCTGATTACTTTTATACCAGAATTAGGAGAACATAGCTGGCTACTTAAGTGAGCCCCGCTCTTCACCACTGTGCTAACATTGTGCTATGTTAGAACTCTGTTCTGGTTCTACTGTATAGTTCTATAGGTCTTTAGTTAGAGTGTGGAGAGATTTGTTCGAATTTACAGTGGAAAATGAGTTTCAGTCTTGTTAGTCCCTAACTTTATTACTCCCTTTAAAAATCAGAGTTTATAATTTAGCAAAGATGATTGTCCTGTATTTTAGCACGTGCTGCATAAAGCATAAGTGGCCTATGAGCCCTGGCATAGGTTGGTATTTTACACAGAACTGGATCCAAAGGGAATTTGAGTGTTTACAAGCAAGGCATTGTGAAAGCTAAGTATCTAAGGTAAAGCTGAAGGGAACATCAAGAAATATCAGAGCAGTGCTTCATAAAAGCTCTTCTATAAGAGATTGTGTAGAGCTAAACAGTAAGGAAGTATCAGTTGCAGGGCTGTATCCTAAACCCCATACCTCTCTAGGATTTAGGTTCTTATTTTAGGATTGAAAAATACCTCTGCCCCAAATTCTGTCCTAAGGACTAGTACTCACCACCACTACCCCCTGCCCCAAATCAGATGGGTTTTATATCCTCATTAAAACTGGTAAAGGATGATAATATTGCTAGGGCCTGTCTCTTAGATTAACCATTGTGCTATGATCTACTCTACCCACTGAAGTTCACTAACTTTACATGGGGATCTTCTCTTCTCTTTGGAATTTGAGATATCTGTAGTAAGGAGTGAAAAATTAATGGGGAAAGGAAGGAAATAGCCTTGTAGTGGAATGATTATCACCTTCACCTGGGAACAGGAAAGTCTTTTTTCCAGTGTCTGCTTCCAGAGATGTTTTGAAATGTGTGCATTTGTTTTTTTTATTATTCTCTTTTTTAATTTATTTTCTCTATCACCTTTAAGTGATAGTTGAACAGATCACTATTATGAATGCAAGATGTTTAAAATATCCCTTCTTTGATATATATAGACACAAAGCCATAATTGAGATAGTATAGCAACAGTACTTGAGACAGAACTGACCTACTCAAACAGTTTGAGCTACTTTGGTTTAAAACTCTTATTCTTTTTTTAGTGATCTTTTTGTTTTTGTTTCGATTTTTAAAACTAAAATTCAGTTTCATCTTAGATTGTTCCTTCACTCTTTTTCCAACAGCCACTGTTCTTTGTATCTGATGCAAGAAGAAATATTCAGAAAAATAATTTTGCTGATATCTTAGTGTTTTTATCAAATCTTGTTATCCTCCAGGATAAAAATTTAAAAAATCAGACTTTTTTTGTTGTTGTTGTTATAAACAAGAATATTAAATTTTGGGCAGGATATCTACAGTAGAGGAAAGAACATGGACCTAAGTAACTGTTTTACGGTTTATTTAGAGCGCATTTGGATATTCATACATTAGCAACACAAATTTTCTCTGTAAAAGGTTAGTGAATGAAAATAAGTTTATCATGCTACTTTTGCAATTGTCTAGAAGAGATGACAGCATGGACAGAAGAAGAATGCAGAAGCTTTGAACATGCACTTCTGATTTATGGAAAAGACTTTCATCTCATACAGAAAAACAAGGTTAGTATTTTACAGTTAAATGGAAGAATTGATAGATGATAATGATGCTGAAAATCTGTAAAAGTGATACTTTTTTCAGAAGCCATGCAGAAGAGTGAAATAAGAACCAGCCTATTAAAAGTGGCATGGCATTTTTTGTGTTAATTTTACCTTTATAATTGGAAAACCTAAGTTTTACAAGATGAGTCAATATATTATCTCTGAAATTGACTCCTGTTGACATTACTTTGTTTTATGTATTTATATTATGATTTAGTTTAAATGTCTTCCTCTTCTAGAAGTATAATATTTCCATAGCATTCCAGACAAGCAACAATAATGCGTATAATAGAACAAATGTAATACTTAAAATATTTCAGTTGGAAGGGACCTACAACAATCATCTAGTTCAACTGCCTAACCACTTTAGGGCTGACCAAGAGTTAAAGCATGTTATTAAGGGCATTTTCCAAATGCCTCTTAAACACTGACAGGCTTGGGGCATCAACCGCATCTCTAGGAAGCCTGTTCTAATGTTTGACCATGCGCTTGGTAAAGAAATCTGAAACTATAGATCTCTTTCTAAGTCTCCTGATTTAATTGGCTTGTTCCAGTTACTAGAACACTAAAACTAACAATATTGCAAGAATAGTGGGATTTAGGAGAGTACAAAACATACTTTTTTGCATTAATCTTGTCAATTCTTCTTGCCTCCTTTTAGGTAAGAACCAGAACAGTTGCTGAGTGYGTGGCTTTCTATTACATGTGGAAAAAGTCAGAACGTTATGATTACTTTGCTCAGCAAACAAGATTTGGAAAGAAGAGATAYAACCATCATCCAGGAGTTACGTAAGTAAAACATTCTTGGAATATGTTTTCTGTTGCAAATGGTAAATGTAGAAGATAGTTTTTAATTCCCATCATTGCATTGTAATGCCAAAGCGCCTATTGCAAATGAAATTAAATCCATCATCATTTTTAGGCCTTGTTTTTCTGTTAAATAACTCATTACGAATACCATATTCTTTAAGGGACTACATGGATCGTTTGGTAGATGAAGCAGAAGCCCTTGGAGAAGTACATTCTTCAGCCTTAACGTCTCATACTCGAACAGAAACCATTCCTGATCAACAGCTAAGCATTCTGAACTCTATTACTGCTAATGAGCTGACAGGTAAAGTAAGAGGAAAGAAAAACAACCCTCACAAAACCTGTTTGTCCTTGTTTAAGCCTAGCCAGCAACTAAGTACCATGCAGCCACTCGCTTGCTCCCCCCCTACCTTCCCCCCGGGCGGGACAAGGAGGTAAATTGGAAGAATGTATAACCCATGGGTTGTGATAAGAATGGTTTAATAATTGAAATTAAGTAAAATTATAATAGAAATAATACCAATAATAATGGGGAACAACAAAAAAAAAAGGAGAGAAAATGAAAGTGATGCACAGTACAGTTGCTTACCACCCGTTGAACAATACCCAGCAGCGATCGGTCCCTTCAGGGTAACTCCACCCAGTTTATATATTGGACATGAAGTGCCGTGGTATGGAATGCCCCTTTGGCTAGTTTGGGTCATGTATCCTGTCTCTGCTCCCTCCTGGCGTCTTGTGCCCCTCCTCACTAGCAGAGCATGAGAGACTGAAAAGTCCTTGATCAGGGTTAAGTGCTACTTAGCAACAACTAAAACATTGGTGTGTTACCAGCGTTATTCCCAGACTAAAGCCCCAAAACAAAGCACTGCACCAGCTACTAGGAAGAAAATTAACTCTATTCCAGCCAAAACCAGGACAGTATCCATCCCTTATTCCATACCATTTATGTCATGCTCACGTCCCACACTTTACAGTATACCATTACCTTTTCTATCTCATTATATTTTTTTTATTTATACACACACACACACATCCACATATCATTCCCTTAGCCTATAGAACATCCCTATAAAAGTTTGTTGAGTTCATTCAGTCAATGATGTCAGGCTTCATCTGTCTTAACAGTCTTTCAGGGCAGGAGAGATGGTGTATGGTGCTGGATTGTTGCCTGCTGCAGCCAGTTCTGATTTCATCACCACTGTGCTCATCCAGCTTCATTCTTTGTTAGTATAATAATCAAAAGGGAGCTAGGTTCAGGCCCCAGTCTCCGCAGTGCCAGAGGTGACTTCTAGCTGCTATAGAAAAATTCTAGTGCTATATAACACTTTGAGCTGCTATGGAAGTGTTATATGGCAGTCAACAGCATAAAATCAAGTTCATTGGTGGCATTTACCCAGTCAAATTCCCTTGAGGTACACACTGGATTTCCCCATTTCCTGCTTTGCCCACCAAGTGCACACAGGTCCTGGAGAAAAAGCAATCCCACAAATGGGTTTCCCTTTGCCTGTAGCAGGAATATCCCAGACTGTTTTCCTCAGCATATTCTTTATGTGCACCACAGGAACATTATCCTCTTCTAGAGTATGTAAAAGTTTTGATTAGGCCAGGCCAGCCTGATTGGCAGATCCACTAATGTTGACTAACAAGGTGGCTTCTGCTAAATGTGTATCCTAATGTTTGAAAGTCCCACCACCCATTGCTCTCAGTGCAGTCTTCAACAGTCCATTGTACTGTTCAATTTTCTCAGAGGCTGGTGTGTGATAGGGGATGTGATATACCCACTCAATGCTCTTTGCCCAAGTTGTTCTGGAAATGAGTCCCATTCTCTGACTTAATTCTTTCTGGGGTGCTGTGTCACCACAAAACTTGTATTCCAAGATCCAGGAAGGTGTTCTTGGCAGTGGTATGGGGTATAGTGTATGTTTCCAGCCATCTGGTTGTTACTTCTGTCATTGTAAGCCCTTGCTTCTTGCTGGGGCAGGTTGGTGGGAATGTGATATAGTCAATCTGCCGGGCCTTTCCATATTTGTACTTCAGCCATCGTCCTCCATACCAGAGAGGCTTTAACTGCTTGGCTTGCAGCACATGTTTTGCATTCATGAATAACCTGGGTGATAGCATCTATGGTCAAGTCCATCCCTAAATTACAAACCTCTCTATATGTTGCATGGCTTGAAGTATCATGGACCCTTTGGGCTAAAACTAATTCAGCCTTATGTTGCTAGTCTAGATCTGCCCAAGCCACTTCAGTCTTAGCAGCCTGATACACATGTTGGTTATTCTGATGTTCTTCAGTGGCCCAACTCTTGGGTACCTGAGCATATAACTGGTGTACCTTCATCACCAGGTTCTGCACCCGGGCAGTGATATCTTGCCACAGTGCAGCAGCCCAGATGGATTTACCTCTGCCTTGCCAGTTGCTCTGCTTTCATTGCTGCAACCACCCCCACAGGGCATTTGCCACCATCCATGAGTCAGTATAGACATAAAGTAATGGCCATTTTTCTCATTCAGCAATGTCCAAGGCCAGCTGGATGGCTTTCACCTCTGCAAACTGACTCGACTCGCCTTCTCCTTCAGCAGTTTCTTCAACTTGTCGTAGGGGACTCCATACAGCTGCCTTCCATCGCCGATGCTTTCCCACAATACGGCAGGACCCATCAGTAAACAAGGCATATTGCTTTTCACTTTCTGACAGTTTATTATGCAGTGGTGCTTCTTCAGCATTTATCACCTTCTCTGACATTCTGAAATCATTATCCTCTGGCCAGTCCATGATGACTTCTAGGATTCCAGGATGACTGGGTTTTCCTATTTGGGCTCGTTGTGTGATTAGTGCAACCCACTGAGGGGTTGACCTCGAGTCTTCCCTGGAGCTTTCTGCCAGAGGCTCCAGGTAGGACCATTCTCCCCAGCGGTGGTGTAAAACACATTTTTCGCATCTTGCCCAGTCTGGACCGGTGCAAGGGCTACTGCATGAACTGTCTCCCGTTTAATTTGTTGAAAGGCTTGTCATTGCTCAGGACCCCACTTGATATCATTTTTCTTTCCAGTCATGTGGTAGAGAGGGCTTATAATCAGACTGTAATTTGGGATATGCATTCCCCAGAACCCCACAACACCTAAGAAAGCTTGTGCTTCTTTCTTATTAGTTAGTGGAGACATTGCTGTTATTTTGTTTGTCATGTCTATTGGGTTCTGACAGTGTCTATCTTGCCATTTTATTCTCAGTAATTGATTTTCCTGTGCAGGTCCCTTAACCTTACTTTGTTTTACGGAAAAACCAGCCTTCAGAAGGATTTGGATTATTTTTTTTCTCTTTCTAAAAACTATTTCTGTTGTATTGCCTCACACAATGATGTCATCAATGTATTGTGGGTGTTCCAGAGCTTCTCTCCATTACAGTACATTCTGCATAAGTCTGTGACAGATGGTAGGGCTGTGTTTCCGCCCCTGGGGCAGTCAGTTCTAAATGTACTGGACTGTAGTGTTATGGGGATGAAAACAGTTGTGCTGCCAATTGCCGGAGTTTGCATAGTCATGGTACTGGTCATCAGTTTGTGTAGCTAAGGTGCTTGTTGTGGAAATTGAAGTGGCTCTAATGCTTGTCACTGGGGTATGAATTGCTAGTTTGTGCAACTGGGATTTGAGTAGCTATAGTGTGTGTCGGAGGGACTGAAGTAGCTGCAGTCCTTGTTGCTGGAGTTTGAGTAGCCACAGTGCCTGTCACTCGATTCTGAGTCCCTTTTTTTTCTCCTTTGAGCCACAGTGCTTCTTATAGTAGTTGGAGTAGCCACATGTAGCTATTTTAACCCTAAGCAAGATCTGAGACATATTCAACAGTGTTCTGGTTCCTAGCAAAGGAACCAAGCTGGTTTCAAGGCTATACAAAGGATATTCAGAATCTTTAAAATATATGGATACTGCTGTAATTATCCCGGAGGAGGATATAGGAAACTGAAGGAAGATGTTTCTGTTACCAGTTGGCTTTCAGAGAAAAGGCCAAAGATGTAATCATGAGTAGTTCCCACCAGATGGCTCCCGAGGGACAAGGGTGATGACAATACTGAGTGCACATACCACGTTAGTCTCATGACCAGCAATTCTGTCATCATAACCCAGCACTACAGAGCATAACAGAATTATAACTAAGCCCAAGCCCCATGAATAAACATTACCACAGGGACCACACATGACAAGAACAGTATTACATAGCAAACCAGTGAGTATGAACTCTGAGAACAAATGAATCAACGTTGTGACCAATGACTATTACAATACAATGAATGCTTATAGCAGAATTGTTTTAACACGTTCTGGTCGTATCCATCTTTATCTCAACCCTTTGAGCCCCATGTTGGGCACCAAAAAGGGCTGTCATAGTTGAAACCCAGCTGGTAACTTAAGTACCACATAGCTGCTTGATCTCTCACACACACACCCTTACCTCCTCCCTGGGCGGGATGGGGAGGAGAATTGAAAGAATGTAAAACTTGCAGGTTGAGATAAGAACTGTTTAATAATTGAAATTGAGTAAAATGTAATGCTAATGCCAACAATAACAATGCTGATAATAATGATAGGGAACACCCCCCCCGCCCCTCCCAGTTTATATACTGGGCATGACGTGCTATAGTATGGAATACCCATTTGGCTAGTTTGGGTTGGGTATCCTGTCTGCTTCCTCATGGCTTCTTGTGCCCCTCCTCACGGGCGGAGCATGAGAGACTGAGAAGTCCTTGATCAGGGTAAGTTTTACTTAGTAACAACTAAAAAATTGGTGTGTTACTAGCATTATTCCCAGACTGAAGCTAAAACAGTGCTGTACCAGCTACTAGGAAGGAAATTAACTCTATCCCAGCTGAAACCAGGACATTGTTGTAACTCTATAAGCAACTATCTTGTTTACATTTTGTGTTCATCTTTTCTAGCGTTGACAAGCAGTGTAGCTACAGTCTGCCATGATTCAGATGTGAATTGCCTGGATGATACCTTTCCTCCTATGGACAGCTTACCCCGAGCACCAGTTAATCATGTGCCTGTTGGAACAGAGGAATTGCTTAACTTGCATAGCAGTGGTGAAAGCGATTGTTTTAATTTATTTGAGACTGGCTTTTATCATTCAGAGCTAAACCAAATGAACACATGCAGTGAGGAGACAGAAAGACCTGCGAAGAGATTGAAAATGGGGATTGCTGTCCCAGAATCTTTCATGAATGATGTCTCTGTAAATAATCTTGGTGTGGACTTTGATAACCATACACACCATATTACCAGTGCCAAAATGGCTGTTTCAGTGACTGACTTCAGTTTATCTGCAAATGAGACAAATGGTTTTATTAGCACCCATGCTCTTCACCAACATACTGCCCTTCACTCAGAATGACTGTGGGAAACTAAACAGTGGGTACTTTATGCAGTAGTAGTAAACTTAATGGGAGCTATCAGGTTTGCTTAGTCTTTCACTGGAAGTTTGAATTTTGACATCAGTGATGTCTCTTTATGTATAGAACTATATCTTGATTTATCAAGAGTAATTTCTTTTTTCAGTCCATAAATGTGGAAATGTTTGGTAGAATTTGGGACTGTAGAGAGAGGCCACTATTTCAAAACCAGCACAGAAGTTCTGAACTTATTGGAGTGGCTTTTTAGTCTAAGTTACTTTTGCTGTAACAGATACAGTGTAACAGCATTTACAGGTACCGATCCTGATTCTCTGCTCAATGTAGCTCCTACCCTCTTATAAAAGGAGGGATGGGTTTCTCTAACTTAAACTGCACAAATATACAAGGATGTTTTTTTAAATGGAACCTTCTCTCATGTGATACTAGAGTACTTCAGTTTAAAACCCAGCAAGTTCATCTTGGTGGAAGCTAGCACAAGGGATTTAACATGAGTAAAGTATGAAGACATACACTTGGATGCTGTTGCAAAATTATAGGCCATGGCTACCTTACGTAGAAGTAATTATGCTGTCAGTTTTCTGTGTACTTTAAACTTACTAGCTTAAACAGATGAATCTTAGGCTACTGTATTCAGATGGGGTTTGTCCACAACTTTGAAGATTAATGCACCTGTGTAACTTAACTTTCCTAAGGCAGCTGATGTATGAAAGCTACAGTCTGCACAGCTTAGGATTTACCACTAAACAGTCTGTGTTTTGGAAGACATCTTAAATTATTTGGAACACTGCAGTTCAAAGTGTTACAATTTTGAGGGACTAACTAATTTTTATAAAATATTAGAACATTGAAGTATGTATCCAAAAGTTTTTCTTCAAAGTGGATTGCATCTATTTGTTTTGGCAAGTCACTGGCTCAAAAATGGTACTTCACTACATTGGTCAAATATAGGAAAGGATGAGTAAAAATGTTTCCCATAAAAGCAACTATTTAAGTTGAGTAATTTTTTTACTTTGAACATTGAGTGCAATTTAGCCATCCACAAAGTTTGTCTTGCAAATGTTTTTTCCAGTTCTTGTGGAAGAACATTACTTCAGTAGGATGACCTCTTTCCCTCCATACTTTTTCTTTGCACTGTTTGTGTTACAAATTTAATTGCCACTAATTTGTTTTCATTATTGAAGTAATTAAGTTTGTGTTGGTGATATTTGTAATAGTTGCTTCAAGGTTATGCTGAGTAATTAGAAAGTAGTGACTTTAATATTTGGAAGGGAAGAGGGTATTTATTATGTGTACTGTGAACTGTATTGACATCCTGAGTTTCGGATGCAACATATGGAGCTTTCTTTACAGCACTGTAATGAAGACTGCCTTGAAGCATTTATGCAATAGCACATCTACCATATTAAAAGAAACTAGTTTAGTGCAGTGGACAAAAATAATTTTGTAATCACTTCTTAGCGTATACATCTGAAATATGTAATTCTAGTAAGTACACAGTAAATAATGGGTAGCCTTGGCCCTGTGTTGTACTCTTGACATTTTCAGCCAAGTTGTCAGCTTCTTGTTGCTGTGTTTTGTGCTGAACTGTGTACCTTTTCTTTTGTTTATGAATCAACACATTTTATGTAATTTTGTAAAATACTGGCCATAATCCTTCATTGTTATACGTTCAAATTTATGGGTTTACAGAAAGTGGCTGGTCTGTATAAAAATCATTATACAAAGATGACTGAATGCTTATACCAGTTGCACTTAAATGAACATGCCCATTCTTATTAGCTGATGCAGTAATATATTCAATTTATCTATGCATTGCTGGGCTCTTAATATAGATGGAGACTTGTCGAAGGTTTGGGTTGTCATCAAGTTGAATGGACACTTTAGTTATTAAATAATTTTGACCAAAATTCAGAAAATGAGAGAAAAATTAATTCCAGCTAGTCTAATAGATTTTTAGATGCTGATCATATTTAGCCTGTTGGCTAGCTAGCTGATATTGTTTACTTTTAATTCCTTGTTAAAATGAGGCAATAATTTACAAGATTTTGTAAATATGTAAATTCTTCATATCTTTAGATACCTGTTTCAGTATTTTCTGACTACTTATGTGTATAGTAACACTTTTGTGTGTGCTTGATGTGACATTCATAAATTTGTACCACTGACTTTATCCATGTAAAATAGCTATTTATTGATTTTTTTTTTTTTTATTTTTTTTTTCTTTCGGAAGCTGGATTTAATTATTTTTCTCTCAGTTTAAACATTTAAAATTGAGGACTTGTTGCTGTTTATTAAAAGAATTGTGTTTTGAAAGTCAGCATGAAGATAAATGAATTTCAACTGTATGAAGAAATTGTATTGCCTTGGTTCTTTGATGGTGAAGCACAGTTCTTATAACAAACTGTGATGAATTCTTTGTCCTCTGCCATACTTTTTCTTTATACAAACAAACCAAAAATCCATAATGGGCAATTGCAGTGTTGGTAAATATATCCTTTTTATATGCAGGGAATCTGAAGAGGGTAGCTAATTAATTTATAAGTGTAACTTGCCTTTTGATTATAGCAGTACTTTTACTTTGGTTACATGTATGTCATCTTTTCATGCTAGGTTTTTAAATGTTAAGTTTTCCTCTTGTTATGGTCAAACTGCTGAATTTACTCGGAGGATACTAAATTGTGTACTATTAGGTCAAAGAATTGTGTAATTGTTTCCTGTTTAGATTTTTTAAAACTGAGGGTCAAAAATATAGTAGTGATACTACTAATTTAACCAAAGTTCTTAGGTGAATATTTCAACTTTGAATGTAAACTAATGGATAAACTGGCCAACAGGGACACTATTTGCCCAGCACTACAAGCACATTGTCTACAGATGGGGAAACTAAATATGGTAATTTATAAAATAATGACAAGGTTACTATACTTTTTTTTTTTTAATTCCTGGTTTTCATTGGAAGAAGGGAAATACTATCAGTTGTAAAATACAGTAGGTATGGTTATAGTCTTAATAAAACAGTTTCCAATTATTCAAAGTACATACCCTGTGCATAACAACATCTTTAGTGAAAATCGGAACATGTTTTTAATATCAGATGTTCAAGAGGAAGTTGCTGTTGTTGCATTGGTTTTGATATTTGAACATAAACACTGATATTTTTTTTAAGCCTCATTTTGTATTTGTTGTTCTTTAATATCTGGTGTACAAGTCCAGAAATAAATGTCTGGAAACCTTTCTTTACTTGTAAAGCCTTTCATGCATCTGCATTATGTCTGCTACTTCTTTTCAGATTTATTTAGCAAAACGTGTTCAGTTGTTAAGATACTTGCATACTGTTGAAGTACACACTACCACTTGACCTCATGTACAGATGAAAAATTCTATAAGCAGCTTGGAGAATTTTCATGATTGCTAGCACTTGTTCTTGCAGGGGACTTCAACTTTCCAGATGTCTGCTGGAAATACAATACAGCAGAGAGGAAACAGTGTAGGAGGTTCCTGGAGTGTAAGATAACTTTCTGACCCATCTGGTGAGTGCCCTGCTGGACCTGTTCTTTGCAAACAGAGAAAGACTTGTGGGTGATGTGATGGTTGGAGGCTGTCTTGAGTCCAGTGATTATGAAATGATAAAGTTTTCAATTCCCAGAGAAGTAAGGAGGGGGTTTAGCAAAACTTAGGACTTCTGGAGTACAGACTTTGGCCTGTTTAGGGGCCTGGTTGATAGAGTCCTTTGGGAGGCAGTCTTCAAGGGCAAAGGAGTCCAGGAAGGCTGGACATTCTTCAAGTAGGAAATCTTAAAGGTGCAGGAGCAGGCTGTCCCCATGTGCCAAAAGACAAGCCAGCATGGAAGATGACCAGCCTGACTGAACCAAGAGCTTTGGCTCGAAGTTGAGGGGAAAAAAAATAGAGTTTATAACCTTTGGAAGAAGGGGCAGGAAACTCAGGAGGACTACAACAATCTTGTGAGGTTGTGCAGGGAGAAAATTAGTAGGGCCAATGCCCAACTGGAACTTAATCTGGCTACTGCTATAAAAGACAATTAAAAATGTTTCTATAGATACATTAGCAACAGAAGGATGGCCAAGGAGAATCTCCCTCCTTTATTGGATGTGGGGGAAAACAATGACCAAGGCTGAGGAAAAGGCTGAGGTACTTAATGCTGCCTTTGCCTCAGTCTTTAATAGTAAGACCAATAGTTTTCAGGGTACCCAGGCCCCTGAGCTGGAAGACAGGGATGGGAAGCAGAATAAATCCCCCATAATCCATGAGGGAAATGGTTAGTGACCTGCTACACCACTTAGACACACACACACACACAAGTCTATGGGGCCAGTTGGGATCCACCTAAAGGTACTGAGGGAGCTGGCAGAAGTGCTCACCAAGCCACTTTAAATTATTTATCAGCAGTCCTGGCTAACAAGGGAGATTCCAGTTGAGTGGAAGTTAGCAAATGTGATGGCCATTGACAATAAGGGCCAGAAGAAGGATCTGGGGAACTATGGGCTTGTCAGTCTGACCTTGGTGGTGGGGAAGTTTATGGGGCATGTATAGAATGAGCAGGTGATCAGGTCCTGTTTGACTAACCTGATGTCTTCCTGTGACAAGGTGACCTGCTTAGTGGCTGAGGGAAAGGCAGTAGGTGTTGTCTACCTGGACTTTTGTAAAGCCTTTGACATCATTTTCCACAGCATTCTCCTGGAGAAACTGGTTGCTCATGGCTTTGACAGGTATACTCTGCTGGGTAAAAGACTGGCTGGATGGCTGGGCCCAAAGAGTGGTGGTAAATGGAGTTAAATCCAGTTGACAGCTGGTCACAAGTAGTGTTCCCCAGGGCTCAGTATTGGGGCCAGTTCTGTTTGATATCTTTATCAATGATCTCAATGAGGGGATTGAGTATACCCTCAGTGAGTTAGGTGGGAGTGTTGATCTGCTTGAAGGGAGAAAGGCTCTGCAGAAGAATCTGGACAGGCTGGATCCATGGCCTGTCAGGGTCTGACTGGAGAAAACCCAATTGCCGGACCCTGTTTCAGGTTGTGATCCCAAGAGTGAAATTAAGACACAAATGAGGTCAAGTACCATAATAGATTAGTGAGTTTATTACAAAAAGACAGTTATTATAAAAAAGGGAATTTATTGTAATAAAGGGGATAGCGATAGGACAGATTGGAAGAAAGGTAGAAAATTAAACAAGAGAGAGAGTGGTTCACCACCATGGATCCAGCAGTGTCCTGGGGATTCATTGTCGGTGGTGGAAGTCCTTTAGAGTTCGTAGTCAGTATTGGAGCAGAGTGTCCCCCAAGAGTCCATAGTAGTTGTCAGTGGTGGGTGTCCTCGTGGAGGTGCCCTTCTGGAGTCTTTCCCTTGAAGGTACCTCATGGAGGTGTCCTGATGTGCCCTGGTGGTGATGCCTCGTGGAGGGTGTCCCTCAGGGCCTGTAGTAGTCATCGGTGGAGAGTGTCCTCATGGAAGTGTCCTGGAGTCATCCTTGTGGCAATGGCTCCCTGGTGATGTGCCTCTTGGTGATTACCTTTTTCCCCTTTTATAATGAGTTTGGGGCAGTACCTCTGTTCTTTATGTCATGTATTACACGTTCCTGGTGGAGTTTCCCTGGGTCTTGCAGCCAGCTCTTCAACTGCACCTCTGCAGCAATTCTTGGGATAATGGGTAGCAATTCCTCACACCAATCCTCTAGGCAATGGAGGGAAGAATCTTAGTTCTTTCCCAATCTTTACTCAGGCAATGGATATTGGAGTCTTAACTCCTCCCACCCATCTTTGAGACAAAAGATAAGTGGATTCCCATCTCAGCTTCTCAGACCAATCTTTGAGATGATGGACAGTGGAGTCTGATTTCAGATCAGTCTTTCACATGGGCCAAGGCCAATTGTATGAGGTTCAACAAGGTTAAATACTGGGTCTCACACTTGGGTCACAATAACCCCATGCAATGCTACAGGCTTGGGGAAGAGTGGCTGGAAAGCTGGCTGGCAGAAAAAGACTTGGGGGTATTGGTCGACAGATGTCTTAATATGAAGCTGGCAGTATGGCCAAGAAGGCCAATAGCATCCTGGCTTATATCAGAAATAGTGTGGACAGCGGGACTAGGGAAGTGATTGTTTCACTGTACTTGGTATGGGTGAGGCTGCACCTCATGTACTGTGTTCAGTTTTGGGCCCATCACTGCAAGAAATGCATTGAGGTGCTGGTGTGTGTCCAATGAAGAATGGTGAAGCTGGTGAAGGGTCTAGAGATCAAATGTTATGGGGGGTGGCTGAGGGGACTAGGGTTGTTTAGCCTGGGGAAAAGAAGGCTGAGGGAAGACCTTGCTCTCTACAACTACCTGAAAGGAGGGTGTAGCAAGGTGGGCGTTAGTCTCTTCACCCAAATAGCAAGTGATATGACAAGAGGAAATGGCTTCAAGTTTTGCCAGGGGAGGTTTAGATTGGATATTAGGAAAAATTTCTTCACTGAGAGGCTTGTCAAGCATTGGAACAGGCTGCCCAGGGAAGTGGTGGAGTCACCATCACTGGAGGTGTTTAAAAGATGTGTAGACATGGTGCTTAGGGACATGGTTTAGTGGTGGACTTGGCAGTGTTAGGTTAATGGTTAGACTTAATCTTAAAGGTCTTTTACAACCTAAATGATTCTATGAATGGGAAAAATGAAAATGTAACATACGGAGATGCAGGTAAAGTAGTAAGAAATAATTTCTCTCAAGCACTAAACCATTATGTCTTCAGCATAGCAAAATTTTAGATGGGACTTAAATGTAGTTCCAAAGTAACGGATCACAATGGTATAACCCAATTTTAAAACTACATTGTAAGCTGTGGAGAATGCATTCCTGTAATTTTGTGTAAGAAAACATGCTCAAATCCTTAAATCCATTTCAGATTAGACTATTTGAAATGCATTTTGTTTGGTTGGTTTTTTTTCCCTCCTTCAAGAAAATTACCACTAATCTTGGACCCTGAAAAGCACTGTATTATTTCTAAGATCTTACATACCACTTCTGTCAAAGGACAGAATTATTTGCTTCTATGGTTTCCTAGGCTAAGAATGCTTGTTTTTGCAATGACTGGCACAATAACTCTTCACAGAAATTATTTATTTGTTAAAGAGATAGGAGGGCAAGCCGATATAAATCGGAACAAGAAAGCAGTAATTTGCCAAGTAATTAAAATGAACTTTGCTTCCCTTTTTTCAGGAGCTCAGATAAAGAGATGCAAGTTAAGTGTCTTCCATGATGGTTGATACAAGATGCAAAGCAAAATACTGATCCAAAATACCTATACCTCCCTTTTTCTAGTTGTATAGCATAAAGATTAATGTTGTTAGACAAAACAAATCATAATGACTAACACCATCTAGTCCTTTCTTGTTTTGATGCAATTAATTGTTAGCCATGCAATTCTAGAATCATAAAAATGGTTTTAGTATATTAAGATACATATATATATACACACAATGTAAGCTTCTGCAAAGATTTTTAGTTAATCTCTTGATCATTCAAACACCTGTTTTCCTGCTGTCCCAAATCAACAGGGATACCAGTTAACAATTTCCTGGAGAATTACAATTGACTGTTACCACCAGCTTTGCCATTTGAGCTAAAAAGTCAAAAGTCAGAGCCTTGCAGACCAATTTTCTTTAGAAAAGCCTTGTGAGAGCAGCTGAGTGTCTCTTGATGCAATCTCATTTATGCAAAAATCTGATTTCACCATCCAAACAGCAGCAGCAGCAGGCCCTCACGGTTTCCAAATCGATACTGTAGTGTGAAAGGCTCCATCCTCCTGCTGAGGAGGTACATGGATTCAGCCCAACTTGCTAAACTTCTCAGCCTCTCACACCCTCACAATTTGGCAAATTGCATGAGGATGATAAGGGGGCTAGAGCACCTCCTGTATGAAGGCAGGCTAAGAAAGTTTGGGCTGTTCAGCCTGGAGAAGAGAAGGCTCCATGGAGACCTCATAGCAGCCTTCCAGTATCTGAAGGGGGCCTACAAGGATGCTGGAGAGGGACTCTTCATCAGGGACTATAGTGATAGGACCAAGAGATAATGGGTTTCAACTTAAACAGGGGAAGTTCAGATTAAAGAAGTTCTTTACTGTGAGAGTGGTGAGGCACTGGAACAGGTTGCCCAAATAAGTGGTAAATACTCCATATCCCTGGCAGTATTCAAGGCCAGGTTGGACAGAGCCTTGGGTGATATAGTCTAGTGTGAGGCATCCCTGCGCATGGCAGGGGGGCTGAAACTTAGATGGTCTTAAGGTTCTTTCAAACCCGAACCATTTTATGATTTGAGCTCTGGTGCCTGCAGTCAGGGGACTCCCTCACTGGCAGCACCAGGACTGCCAGGACATTTACTACAGGGGTGAGGAGTGAGTTTGGACAAAGCCAGAAAAAATAAGCCTAAAACTCTACATGCAGTAGTGAGTCTTTCCCTTTTCCCCCACACACTCCTGTTTTTGCTTTTATGTCGGTTAACTCACTGAGGATCCAAGCCAGTACATCATAACTGACAACATATTTAAAATTACAACTTAGCACCTGAATTAGTACAATATTTTAATATGCGCAGACTATAGGAGAAGGGCTTTACAGACCTGGCCTACAAGTTGAAACTGCCTGCATTTTAGTTGGCTTTTCATTTGCTTCTTCTACCCCTAAGTGCACAGGCAAATAAAGGTAGAGTTAGCCAATGAAGTTCCTAATTTTAGGGAATGAACATTACCTGTCCTAGGTTCAGCTGTAGCAGTCATTTTTTCTCCGTCTTAGTAGCTGGTGCAGCACTGTGTTTTTGACTTTCAGCCTGGGAACAGTGCTGATAACACCGATGGTTTTACCTGCTGCTCAGTAATGTTTACTCTGACCAAGGACTTTCTGAGTCTCATGCTCTGCCAGGGAGGAGGGGAAGCCGGGAGGAAGCAGAGACAGGACACCTGACCCAAACTAACCAAAGAGGTATTCCATACCACAGCACGTCATGCCCAGTATATAAACTGGGGGCAGTTACCTGGAAGGGTTAGATCACTTGGTCAGGGTGGGTATCAGTCGGCAGGTGGTGATTGGTTGTATTTTCTTCCCTTGTTATTTCCCTTGTCATTATTATTATTGGTGGTAGCAGTAGTGGTTTTGTGTTATACCTTAATTACTGGACTGTTCTTATCTCAACCCATGGGAGTTACGTTCTTTCAATTCTCCTCCCCATCCCTCTGGGAGTGGGGGGAGGAAGGGATGGGGAAGTGAGAGAGCGGTTGTGTGGGTCTGAGTTACCGGCTGGTCTTAAACCACGACAGTTCTTTTTGGCACCCAACGTGGGGCATGCAGGGCTGAGATAATAACAGATCTGACCAGAGTGTGTCTAATTGTATTTGTGATAAGCATTCATTGTTTCGGATTAATAGTCATTCGTCACAATGCTCATTTACTGGCTCTCAAAGTTGTTGCTCTTGATCTCGGAGTTTCAGCATGTTCTACCTTACTTACAGCTGGTATTTGCTGTGTTAGTGTTTATTGGCTGGGGCTTTGGGCTAAGGTTCTTGTTTCATTGTACTTTACGGTAATGACTTGTAATACAATAGAATCGTTGATCATGAAGCTGATCTGCTTTGCGTTCCCAGTGTGGTCATCACCTCTATACTTTGGGAGGTATATAATAGAAGTGCTTAGCAATTGCGCATATTTTTTTCCCCTCTTCGGGTGATCAACCCGTGTTGGAGAAATTCACACACACCCTAGTGACAAGTTACAGCAGCTACTCAAACTCCGACTGCAACAGACAGCACAGCTACTCCAGCTCCAATCACAACAGCTATGCCAGCCCCAGTGACAAGTACAGCAGCCTCATTTGAGAATTCTGAAGGTTCTGAATGGTCTTTGGGTACCCTTGAGACCTGCCTGCTGATTGTGATGGGGATCACCATGTTGGCATGCATACAGAGTGTGTTTTACCCACGACCATTTCGTCTGATCTCAAGAGTTAAGCAGATTCGGGTTTGGGCCTTGTCTAGGATTCAACAACGATATAGGAGCACCAAGAGATTTTCCCCAAGGCTGGACAGTCATGAGTGGCAGGGTATGTGGGACAGTATGGACGAGTATCTAGTCCACTGGGCCCGTCCAGTGTTTTGGAAGCGTCAGAGATGGAAGGCAGCTGTATGGAGTCCCCAATGACAAGTTGCAGAAACTGCTGAAGGGGAGGGTGAATTATTTTCAACTGCCCAGCTGGTAACTCACTCCCCCCCCTTCCTCCCCCTGCTCCTGGAGGGATGGGGAGGAGAATTGAAAGAATGTAACTCCCATGGGTTGAGATAAGAACAGTCCAGTAATTAAGGTATAACACAAAACCACTACTGCTACCACCAATAATAATGACGATAAGGGAAATAAAGAGAGAAGAGAATACAACCGCTCACCACCTGCTGACCGATACCCAGCCGGACCCGAGCAGTGATCTAGCCCATCCGGGTAACTGCCCCCAGTTTATATACTGGGCATAATGTGCTGTGGTATAGAATACCCCTTTGGCTAGTTTGGGTCGGGTGTCCTGTTTCTGCTTCATCCTGGCTTCCTCTCCTCCCTGGCAGAGCATGAGACTCAGAAAGTCCTTGGTCAGAGTAAACATTACTGAGCAGCAACTAAAACCATCCATGTTATCAGCATTGTTCCCAGGCTGAAAGTCAAAAGCACAGCACTGCACCAGCTATTAAGAAGGAGAAAAATGACTGCTACTGCTTAACCCAGGACAGTATCCACCCCTTATTCCATACCATTCATGTCGTACTCAGGTCCCCCCTTTTCCATATACCATCACTCTTATCCCTATAAAGCTGCTGAGTTCATCCAATCCATGATGTCAGGATCCGTCTCTTGTAACAGTCTTTCAGAGCAGGAGAAGCAGTGTGCAGTGCTGGATCATTGCCTGCTGATGACACCACGGAACTCATCTGGTTTCATCAAAGTTCATTCTTTGTTGGGATGTTGGTTGGAGAGAAGTCAGGGCCAGAGACCTGAAGACGTCTAGTTGGTCAGCTATAAAAGTGGCACACAGCAGGCAACAGCATACAATTGAGTTCATTGGCTGCTTTCCCCCAAAATTAAATCCCCTTGAGGTTCACATTGGACTTCCCCATCTTCCCACATTACCCGCCAAGTATATCCGGGTCCCTGAGCAAAAGCAACCCCATGAGTGGGTTTGCGTTTACCTGAAGCAGGAATAACCCAGAATGTTTTCCCCAGCAAATTCTTTATGTGCATCACAAGAACATTATCCCCCTCTACAGTAAGTAAAAGTTTTGATTAGGCTGGGCCAGCTCTGTTTGCAGATCCCCTAGTGTTGACCAACCAGGTGGCTTTTGCTGAATGTGTATCCCAGTGTTTGAAAATCCCACCACCCATTGTTCTCTGTGTAGTTTTTAATAGGCCATTGTACCGTTCAGTTTTCCCAGAGGCTGGTGCATGGTATGGGATGTGATATACCCACTCAATGCCATGCTCTTTGGCCCAAGTGTCTATAAGGTTGTTCCAGAAATGAGTCCCATTCTCTGACTCAATTCTCTCTGGGGTGCCATGTCGCCACACAATATGTTTCTCAAGGCCCAGGGTAGTGTTCCGGGAAGTGGCGTGGGGCACAGTGTTTGTTTCCAGCCATCCGGTGGTTGCTTCCACCATGGTAAGCACATGGTGCTTGCCTTGGTGGGTTGGTGGGAGGGTGATATAGTCAATCTGCCAGGCCTCCCCATATTTGCACTTCAGCCATCGTCCTCCATACCAGAGAGGTTTTAAGCGTATAGCTTGCTTAATTGCTGCACATGTTTCACACTCGTGAATAACCTGGGCAATAGTGTCCATTGTTAAATCCACCCCTCGATCACGAGCCCGTCTATACATTGTATCTCTGCCCTGATGGCCTGAAGTGTCACAGGCCCACCAGGCCAAAAATAATTCACCCTGATGTTGCCAATCTAATTCCATCTGAGCCACTTCAATCTTAGCAGCTTTATCCACCTGTTGGTTGTTCTGGTGTTCCTCAGTGTCCCGACTCTTGGGTACATGAACATACCTTGACCACCAGGTTTTGCACCCTGGCAGTGATATCTTGCCACAGTGCAGCAGCCCAGACGGGTTTACCTCTGCCTTGCCAGTTGCTCTGCTTCCATTGCTGCAACCACCCCCACAGGGCATTTGCCACCATCCATGAGTCAGTGCAGAGATAAAGTACTGGCCACTTTTCTCCTTCAGTGATGTCCCAGGCCAGCTGGATGGGTTTCACCTCGGCAAACTGACTTGCTTCAGTCTCTCCTTCAGCAGTTTCTGCAACTTGTCATTGTGGACTTCATACAGCTGCCTTCCATTTCTGATGCTTTCCCACAATGCGACAGGACCCATCAGCAAACAAGGCATGTTGCTTTACACTTTCTGACAGTTCATTATATGGTGGGGCCTCTTCAGCATGCATCACCTCCTCCTCCTCTGTTGACATTCCAAAATCTTTGTCCTCTGACCAGTCCATGATGGCTTCTAGAATACCTGGGCAACTGGGATTTCCTATTCGAGCTCATTGTGTAATTAGTGCAGCCCACTTACTCCATGTAGCATCAGTTGCATGATGTGTAGAGGAGACCCTGCCTCTGAACATTCAGCCCAGCATGGGCAACTGGGGTGCCAGGAGGAGCTGTGCTTCAGTGTCAATCACTTCTGAGGCAGCTCAAACCCCTTCATAGGCTGCCAGTATCTCTTTTTCAGTTGGGGTATAGCTGGCCTCAGATCCTCTGTATCCCTGCTTCCAAAAACCGAGGGGTCGATCTCGAGTCCCCCCTGGAGTTTTCTTCCAGAAGCTCCAGGTAGGACCATTCTCCCCGGATGTGGGTGTAATGCTCATTTTTCTCATCTGGCCTAGTCTGGACTGGTCCAAGGGCTACTGCATGAGCAATCTCTCGTTTAATTTGTTCAAAGGCTTGTTGTTGCTCAGGGCCCCATTTAAAATCATTCTTCTTCCGGGTCACATGATAGAGAGGGTTTACAATCAAACTGTAATTTGGGATGTACATTCTCCAGAACCTCACAGCACCCAAGAAAACTTGTGTTTCTTCCTTATTAGTTGGTGGAGACATTGCTGTTATCTTGTTGATCACATCTGTGGGGATCTGTCAATGTCCATCTTGCCATTTTATTCCCAAAAATTGAATCTCCTATGCAGGTCCTTTGACCTTCCTCCATTTTATGGCAAAACCGGCTTCCAGCAGGATTTGGATAATTTTCCTCCCTTTTTCAAAAACTTCTTCCACTGTATCAACCCACACGATAATGACATCAATGTTTTGCAGGTGTTCTGGAGCTTGCCCCTGTTCCAGTGCAGTCTGGATCAGTCCATGGCTGATGGTCAGGCTGTGTTTCCACCCCTGGGGCAGTCGGTTCCAAGTGTACTGGAAGCCCCTCCAAGTAAAAGCGAACAGTGGCCTGCATTCTGCTGCCAAAGGAATTGAGAAAAATGCATTGGCAATATCAGTTGTGGCATACCACTTGGCTGCCTTTGACTCCAGTTCATACTGAAGTTCTAGCATGTCCGGTACGGCAGCACTCAAGGGTGTTGTGACTTCGTTCAGGCCACGGTAGTCTACCGTTAGTCTCCACTCTCTATTAGACTTTCACACTGACCATATGGGGATATTAAAGTGTGAGCAGGTTCTCCTGATGACTCCTTGGCTCTCCAGTCTATGGATCAGCTTATGGATGGGAATCAGGGAGTTTTGGTTGGTGCGATATTGCTGCCTGTGCACTGTTGTGGTTGTGAATGGCACTTGTTCTTCGACCTTCAGCAACCCCACAACAGAAGGACCCTCTGAGAGACCAGGCGAGGTGGACAGATGCTCAATTTCCTCTGTCTCTAAAGCAGCAATACCAAACGCCCATCTGTACCCTTTTGGGTCTTTGAAGTACTCTCTTCTGAGGTAGTCTCTGCCAAGGATGCATGCAGACTCTGGACCAGTCACAATGGGGTGCTTTTGCCATTCCCTCCCAGTCAGGCTGATTTCAGCCTCCAGTACAGTCATCTCTTGGGATCCTCCTGTCACTCCAGAAATAGAAATGGGTTCCACCCATTGACAGCTTGATGGCATCAGGGTACACTGTGCACCGGTATCTACTAGAGCCTTATACTTCTGTGGGACTGACGTGCCAGGCCATCTGATCCACACAGTCCAGTAAATCCGATTGTCCCCTACCTCCACCTGGCTGGAGGCAGGGCCCTTCTAATAGTCATCACATTGGTCACTCACGTCTTGTTGACAGGGATTATTCCTTATCACAGGAGCTGGAGTAAAATCGGCTTTTCCACTCCATCTGGGAATCTGCTCCCCAGAGATTGAAGCCGCAGCTTTCATGGGATGATCATCCTTGACCTTTGTTCTCCTCTTCAATTCACGCACCCGTTCCTCCAGAGCTGAGGTAGGGTTTCCATCCCACTTTGTCATATCTTCTCTGTGATCCCGCAGGTAAAACCATAGGGTGGCCCGTGGTGTATACCTCCTATATCTTCTCTCTCGAGCAGTAGGATGTCTTTTGTTAATAGCTGAGACATGGGTTTGTACATGTGGGGAGCTGGATAGATCGGATAGATCGTCTCTCAATTGTTTGAAATCCTGGGACAGTTTTTCCACAGCTGAGATGATGGAAGGGGTGAGATTGTCTTCAAACTCTCGGAGTTTATGAATCATTTCATCCACTGTTGGTGGTATTAGGTCATTCCAGGTTACTGTTGCCAATGAATGGGCATATGATGTGGGTGCATTCTGTGTAAATTTCCACCATATGTGTCATGTACATTTGACTTCATCTGGATCTATGGGTCCTTTCCTGGCATCCGGCTTGCGATAGATCATCTCTACAATGGCTGATTCCCTCAGAGACTGGATGCCTTTTTCTAGAGTAGTCCAGCTGGCCAAACAACTCAGAACATCGTCCTTGTTTGGAAACCTATCTTTCAGAGCTGCCAAGATCCGCCTCCAAAAGCTGAGGGGCTGTTTCTCTTTTGCAATTGCTTTGTCAATTCCCCCTTCCCAAGCAAGTGATCCCAGCTGCTTGGCTTCTCTACCTTCTAGTTCATGACCGTCAGCCCCATTGTCCTAGCATCGGAGAAACCAGGTGATGATGTACTCCCCTGGTTGATGGGTAAAATCTTTTCACATATTCCGTACCTCGGTTGAGGTCCATGGTCGAGAAGTCGCCTCTTCTTCTTCTTCCTCTGATTCACGTAATAATAACTCCTGGTCAGATGCTGTCCCAGGTGGTGAGTACATTGTTTCTTCATCTTGCTACATCTTTCTTGCCTCTTTTTTGCTTTTGCCCATGTGTTCAGGGGCAACCGATATTGGCACGAATTGGTCCTCTAGTTTAGCTGCAGTGATTATCACTGTGGTTGGAGAGGCTGCAGTATCTGTTGTCAGGGTTTCGATGGCTGCTGTACTTGTCACAGCGGCTGGTGTAGCTGATGTGCTTGGAGCTGGAGTAGCTGCGCTGTCTGTTGCAGTTGGAGTTTGAGTAGCTGCTGTAGTTGTCACAAGGGTTGGTATAGCTGCTGTACTTGGAGTTGGAGTAGCTGTGTTGTCTGTTGCTTTTCCATCAGATCCAGAGACATTTTTTTCCCTTTGATTGTGCTGGATAGTGTTGAACAGGTCTCTATAAGCATAGGCCAAGCCCCAGCATGTTGCCATGATTTGTCCCTCTCTGGTATGACCAGGATGACAACACACCTCATTTAGAATCATAGAATCTTAGAATAGTTAGGGTTGGAAAAGACCTTAAGATCATCTAGTTTCAACCCCCCTGCCATGGGAAGGGACACCTCCCACTAAACCATGCCACCCAAGGCTTTGTCCAACCTGGCCTTGAACACTGCCAGGATGGAGCATTCACAACCTCTCTGAGCAACCCATTCCAGTGCCTCACCACCCTTACAGTTTTTACTAATTTTTCTGGATTTTGCACTTGTTCAGTGGTGACATTCCAAAGCACTGGAGGGGCCCACTGAAATAGATACTTGCCCATACTATCCCACATTCCCTGGCACTCATGACTTTCTGGCCACGGGGAAAATCTCTTGATCCTCCTATATCGTCGTCTAACCCTAGAAAAGACCCAAACCCGACTCTGCTTAACTTTCGAGATCGGACAAAATGATCGTAGGTAAAACACACTCTGTATGTGTGCCAACATAGTAATCCCCATCACAGTCAGTAGGCAGGTCTCAAAGGTACCTAAAGGCCGTTCAAAACCTTCAGAACTCTCAAATGATGCTGTAAACGGTCGGGGGG
>CABHOG010000282.1:0-17694 GCA_902168055.1 Aratinga solstitialis
AATGTTTCTTTGCAGTTGTTTCAGAATATGTTTATTAGTATAGAGTGTCAGTTTGTCTTTCTGGCATAAATGTTAGAAATACATATGTCTCCACTTCCAGAGATCCCGAATATTGTGCTAAGGGGATTCCTCTTTCCAGAATGAAAGTTTCAAACTGGTAAACACACAGTAAAAAGCTGCAGTATTGAGTGTCCTTAAAAATCAGTTGGAAATCACGAGGAACTTTCATTCAGTGGAAACAAAGCTGAGATCTAAAAGGGCTAAAAGGTTTTTCGAGATAAATAAGCTGATTTTATTCAGTGCCCCATGTCTGTACTCAAATTTGTAATTCTTTTCCAAGTGGCAGTAGAGAGGACAGTGGATTTTTGGACCAATTTATACACTTGGTACCCAAAATATCCTTAGGGCAATGTTTTCTACAGCATACTATGACGAGGTATTTAAAAAAAGAAAGACCCCATTTGTTTCAGAACCACTGCCTCCTTTAATTTGAAGATTCCAACTTCTGAGAAATAGTGAGCAATTGTTCTTTATGCCTTTTGTCTGCCACTCATAAATAAATGTTAGTCAAATCTTCTTCCTCTCTTTTTAGCTTTCTGTTTTCCCAAGCTATAATTCATTTTTTTCTCCAAGTCTAAAAGCTTAAAATGAGTGGAAGTGAAATTTGTCTGCCAATTCTTCATACAGTAGGATCTTTAAGCCTTTACAGAAGAGACTAGTTCTAGGAATATACTTACTATCAGGAAAATCTCTCAGCATGCTCATCTATTTCCTTTAATAAATAAGTATGAAAATGTCTGTTGGTTTAAACAGCATCTCCTATCCCTTTGTAGATACTACATGGGTGAAGGCATGTGTAACCTAAGTTGGGAAAAGTGTAGCTGCATCCTGGGAAGAATGACGCAAGAGTGATGGTTTATCCCTTCTGCTCTGGACTGTGGGGAGATACTTCTGCTGATGGTGCAGAAAGAAGCATTTTGACAATACATGATAAACACGTCCACTGTCCCAAAATTGTGTTATACCAGCAGCTGTGATAGCATGATGAGGTTGGGTTAATCTGTAATTAATGCTAGGAGAGCAAATGAAACCCACAGAGCCTGTCTAAAAACATGTTTTGGTATGAAAAATCTGCATTCTGTGCAAGGAGAAAGAGATAATATTTCCATTTCTGAAAGGTATTTTACAGGGCAGCAGTAAAAACCTTCACAAGCCCTGTTAAACCTGAGCTTGTTGGAGCACAGTGGCTTTGTTGCCTGCAAAGGTCACAGCCCATGCTGACACTGCACTGGTGACTTGTGTCAAAGCAAAGTCCATGGCCACCTCCCTTTGGGGAAGGAGGTTTCCTCCCAGCCATGGGTTGTTCTGTTGTGCCTTGTAGAGTTTGCTGCTGATGATGATGGTTACCCATCATGGGGTGGGTGGATTTGGCTAGCATCAGAGGTTTTAAAGCTATTGCTCTTCCACAAAGAATAGATGAGGAAACAACTGTTGAAGCTTATTAGACTAATGAGAAACTCGGTGATCCCAAGGGAGGGTGCAAAAGATGCAATTCGCCCTGGTTTCCACATGTACCTATTTTCTGTCCTAGAAGGAAATTCTCTTGGGCAAGACCATGCAGTCCTCCTGTGCTCATCCATGGACTCCTCTAAAGCCTCCAGTTTGTGTGGCTGTACAAACAATACTGTACTGCAAGGCACAATGATGCTCTTCAGAAAGCTATTCTGAAGATGGTTCACAGGAATGTAGCTAGATGGTGTTGATAATTGAAAGGGATGATTAAGCCTATTACTGCTATAAATAGTGTAGAAGAGCTTTCTCTTTTCCCTCTTGACCACTTAGATGTTCTTGATTCACAGTCAAATACCCTAGTGCCTGATCCCTATGGCAGACCTCATGCCAAATATTCATTGCCCTCTGACACCCAAGAGTTATGCATGGGCAGGATCAAGACTTAGGAGGAAGAAAAGAGGAGGAAGAATTGACTCAGGCCAACATTTTCCAAACTGTCAGGGTTTTACATGGTGACCATATTCTCAAGTTCTCATATCCTTTGCCTCATCATCTATGTAGGCTTGCAATTTGAAGGCACATGGAGCTGAGAATTTTATAATTGTGAAGTGAATACAGCTGCCTGTGATTCCCTCTGGCAGGGATTTTCATTCACTCCTGTTAATGGAAATTAGTTCAATGATGTAGAAACGAGCGTCCTTGGATTTTTTCTGGACAACCTCCAAAATGTTTTGGTAGGATTATGYYTCTGKTTTATTTCCAGRTTTTATAGTRYTGTAGATAATAYAAAGTTAAATRAACTAGTCTCRCTCYTTTGGTCTACACTWATTTATAYCTACCASTTCYRTGAAAATCRAGAAAAAACACACATGTAGGGGCAGAGTATTGTTCCATATCAAATTTGCCCAAAGTTAATTGAATTGCAGGGAATATCTAAGAATGCTGCAAAAGTAACTTTTGGAGAGAGTAACCTGAACATGTCTTGAGATAAATTTTCAGTAGGTATAAAAACAGCATGTGTGCATGAAGAGACTGTTTATTCTCCTTTACCCCCCTCTTCCTCCCTCTTCTCCCCACCCCCTCACCCCTCCAGAATGCAGCTTGAAGTACTTTTAGCAAGTTATTCTCTGGTGAAAATTAAAAACATTAAGGGCATATGCCAGTTTGCTGGAATGAACTAGCTTTTGATACTAAATCCAAAGAAAGAAATTCTGCTTGGTAAAATGACCTGGTGAAAATTTGTTTAGATCTTGCACGTTAGACTCGTAGCCAGCTATGTTACTATGTGATTCTTTGACGCAGCTGCAATAGCAAGTTATTAATAAAAGGATTAAYKGTTAGAATAATAGTAATTCTCAGGAAACCATRYRATRTGGGAATACTGGWATRTGCAATGTGAAAACGYAGTCATTACTGTAAAAWATCTTGCAYACTRYRTAYGYATCCATAYKCACACATATGGTTTCRTAATATATCCTAGATTGCAAAGAACAAATGGAATTTAGGARTKATTTSRTTTACAGKTCCCTTAAGTAACATTATCTTGTTAAAGACATTAACCTCAGGCCTTTACTGTTATATATTTGCTTTTATTGTTTTCATCCTGGGGAGCAACCTTTAGGAGAGACACTCAAGAGGAAAAGAAAGTTCAAAGGGCATAAAAACATTGATTTTTCAAGATGTCTGAGCAGCTGTCTTGGGAGCACTGTGCAATTATGAAAAATAGACATCCCTGTTTAGCCTTCCTTATTATTAAAAATCTTCACATACCTTTCAAGTGCTAATAACTGGGGTAAGATTTAGTTTGGCATCATCAATTTTGCTCAGTGGGCTTTGGTACCCCCACTAAACAAAATTTAGATTAAATATATTCTCCTGCACGCTACATACAACTAAGTGCTGGCAGAAAGACTGAAAATGAGTCAGCCTCTTCCACAGAGAATTTCCCCAGTGCAACTGTAGTGATCTATGGGGGATTTGTTCTATTTACCCATGGGGCTTTTATGCAGTGTTTGTTTGCTGTGGGTTTATGGGTTAAGTATGCACAAATCTTAGAATAAACTTCAGGAATAACGTTTCCATTTAAGTTGCTTGACAAGTCCATTTTAAAAGCTCTCTGGAAGCCTCTGCATATGCTCTCTAGATTTGCTCCTATTCCTTAAAACAAGTGCTCTTCCTTGGTTTCCCTTTTCCTTGATGAAGGCCAAAGCAGCTTTTTAAATGCCTTTGGCAAACCCTACATTGGCTAGCGTGCTATCTAGGGACAAATTATATCACATGATGAGTTGTGTTGTTTCCAGAGCATTTGCCGTAGCTTCTCACCTGTGCTTTAAATGAGTTGGGGATGGAGTAGTGCTGTATGGTCCCAATTGCATCGTCCCTTCATAGGCTCAGCTGTGCAAATGCTCTGAGCAGAGAGGTCCTAAGCTGCCTGTGATTTGAATCAATGAGCCCACATGTGCAAATACCTCCTGGCTCCTCTGTTGACTTCCCTAAGCACATTGCCCAGTGGACAGCACTGTGCTGACAAGTGGAGACAGCTTGCATCTCAGAGGCTGAGGATGGAAGGGGCTGGGCTGTGTATGGAGTCCTCCTCCCCTAGGCAAAGCAAGTAACATAAAGGTGATGCCAAAATAGACAAGACCATGAGAATGGGATATTCTGGGGAAAATCCAGCTGCTCCCAAGGGAAGGGGAAAAAAAATTCAAGGTAAAATATATACATTCTTTGAGTTCCATTACTCAAAGAGAACTCAAAGTTCCATTAATTTCTTTCCCAAATAAAATAGCTTCCTCTGGAAAGTATTTGGTACACAGATGCCCCAGGTGCTACAACTTCCAAGTTCTTGCCTCAAGGTTTCCAATCTGGGGCAGCTTTTTTCACATAGTCAAAGCTTCAAAGGTCATTTTAAGTATGCAGTGCTTTTTTTTCCCATTTGCAGTTGTTCTCTCTTAATTAAGGCAAAGACTCCATTAAGTGACATCCATTCAGGAGGTCATGGCACACAGTTCACAGGGACAAGCAAGCTCTTCAAATTTCTACCAACTCTCCTTTCAGGCTGCTTGCAAACTCAAGCACCAACCTCTTTAATCAGTTACAGCTGAAGGGTTATTTCTTTCTAATGACCACAACAGATAGAAATTGATTAAATAAAAAAGTACATATGCCCGAAACTGTGGATTCTGGAACAGAAAATAGCAGCTGAGAAGATGAATTGTCAAATAGTGTTGACTGACTGCACCAGCACTGAGTGTTTGGGGCTCTGTCTTCTTCACAGTTTCCCAAGGATGTAATTAGGATGCAGAGCCATAGGTCTCCATTCATGGAGTTTCCTGGAGGCCAGCAGCCGTCCAAGGGCTTTTCATTTTGTCTTTTCAATAGCCTAAGACTTGAGAGTTCAGAGCTATTCCTTACTGTCATAGCAATTTGTTGCAGAGACAAAATGAACAAATCCTGTGGCAACAGATTGAGGAAAGATCAATATTTATTCTGCATCGATTATGAATAAAGATGTTTTCTAAGGCCCAGATGAATAACTGTATAGTCAGATGCCAGCTCTGTATTTAAAAGATACATTCACGGTATTTAAGAACATGCTGCCTTTTAAAAACATTGAATCGTGATTTTGTCAATGAATATGAATGGCATTATTTCTGTCTTTAAAAAAATGAAACAAAACCAAGCAAATAAAAAACCCCAACAAATTACAAAATAAGCTGGAATACAAAGATCCAGGAATGGTGTATTTGACTGTGTGAAGTCATCAAAATCCCCTTTTTCCCCCACTTATTCATCATGCTCTGATTATTTTATATTTTTTTCCCCCAATATGCTTAGAATGAAACTATAGGATTGTGTTGAAAATTGGTGGAAAATTGGCTATTTAAATTCCAGGAAATGTCTGATTTTTCAACTACAACTGGTTTCTAATTAGGAAAGAATCCAGCTGTCAGCCAGCAGAGGAATAATGAAATGTCAAAATTACTGGGGGCAATGGAGAAAAATTAACATTCTCAGCCATCGTGTCATCGTTGTGCTCTCCAAGTGCTGGACTGCTTACCTTGCAAACGCTTGCGGTCTGTTGGACTGAAGGATCCTATGGGAGTTGTACATGACAAGAGAACAGTTTATTACTTAAACTCTTCTGGGGTCAGCAAAAAGTCATGGAGGCCCTGAGTGTCATCTCACTGAAGTCAATAATCAAAGGTTTAGAGCCAAGTAAGTCAGGTGGTGTTCCCAGGCTGAAAGTCAAAAACACAGCACTGCACCAGCTACTACGAAGGAGAAAAATGACTGCTACTGCTGAACCCATGACACAGCACAGCTTCAGTGGTTTCAGCAGGATGTGCAGCCACCAAGGACCTGACATGCTGGCCTTGGTGGGAGTGGGATTATTGAAAAGCGGTCCAAGATTTCTCATCAGCTTAGGCAAAGCTGTTTGTTGTGGTCCAAAGGCTCCGGAACTAGAGCCAAGCTGCTGTTTTACTGGGAGGAGGAATTCGAGGAGAAAGGTGAAGGCAGAGAGACAGAGCCATGAGGTAATGGCAGGAGGTTATGGTTGGCATGAACAAAACAGGTGTAGCTAGAGCTGGCCCAGACTTGTGATTCTGCAAAGCTTTTGGTGGGACCACCTGGGTAAGGGCAGATCATCTGCCCTTAATGCTTGAATTTAGGTTACAGTGGCTGGTTCATTGCATAGCCCATGGAAACCAGTGAGACACCAAACTGTGGAGCTCCATCCAGAGGCAGCCAACCTANGGTGTTCAAGGCCAGGTTGGACAGAGCCTTGGGTGGCATGGTTTAGTGGGAGGTGTCCCTGCCCATGGCAGGGGGGGTTGGAACTAGATGATCTTAAGGTCCTTTGCAACCCTAACTATTCTATGATTCTATGACTCAGGGAGAAAGACACAATTAACCTGGACTGTGCTACCACAGGGGTTTAAAAATAGCCCCACTCTTTTTGGGAACCAATTAGACAAGGGTTTGGAACAATGGGAGCAGCCGCAAGGAATCAGAGTGATATTGCAGTATGTAGATGATCTGTTGATAGCCACTGAAACACAGGAAGGGTGTATGGAATGGACAATCAGCCTGTTAAATTTTCCTGGACTTAATGGGTATCAAGTCTCTCTGCAGAAAGCTCATGTGGCCCAACAGCAAGTCACATACCTCGGATACGAGATCACTGCGGGCCAACGAACCCTTGGGACAGCAAGAAAGGAAGCTGTTTGTCAGACTCCCCAGCCACAGACTGTCAAAGAGCTCCGTACGTTCCTAGGGATGACTGGATGGTGTTGCCTGTGGATAGATAACTACGGACTAATGGTAAAACCACTTTATGAATTAGTAAATTCAAGTTCAAAGAACCTTATATGGAAGAGAGGCAGATAGAGCGTTCCATCAGCTGAAGAAAAGATTAATGGATGCCTCCACTTTGGGGCTACCAGATATTACCAAACCTTTCTGGCTGTTCTCACATGAAAAACAGGGCATAGCTCTGGGGATCCTAGCACAAAACTTGGGACCCTATCAAAGGGCAGTTGTGTACTTCTCCAAACAACTGGATGGAGTGAGGAAAGGATGGTCCAGTTGCCTGAGAGCAGTAGCAGCAGTTGCGTTGAACATCCAGGAAGCCCGTAAGATTACGCTGGGGCAAAAGATAACAGTGTTGGTATCTCACACTGTGTCAGTAGTACTAGAAATAAAAGGAGGACAGTGGCTTTCACCACAAAGATTCCTTAAATATCAAGCTGTCCTGGTAGAACAGGATGATGTGGAAATAGTGGTCACTAACATTATCAATCCAGCATCTTTCCTCACTGGAAATACAGGGGGTTCTGTATCACATGATTGCTTGGAAATGATTGAAGCAGTCTACTCCAGCTGACCAGACCTAAAGGAGGAACCACTGGAAGATGCTGAAGATTCCTGGTACACTGATGGAAGCAGCTTTGTCCGACAAGGCATCTGTAAGGCAGGGTACGCGGTGACCACTACTGACCAGGTGATAGAATCAAAAGCCCTTGCCCCAAACACCTCTGCACAAAAAGCAGAAATATTAGCTCTAACTCGAGCATTAGAATTGGCCAAAAATAAGAAGATTAATATTTGGACAGATTCCAAATATGCCTTTGGAGTAGTCCATGCTCATGGGGCTGTATGGAAAGAAAGAGGACTTTTATACACCCAAGGAAAATATATCAAACAAGCTGAAGAGATACTCAAGCTCTTAGAGGCAGTACAATTACCTAAAAAGGTGGCAATCATGCATTGTAAATCCCATCAAAAAAGAATTACTGCCCAGGAATTGGGTAACGCTATGGCAGATCACAAGGATAAAAGAGTGGCTGAGGAAGGCAATTTAGAAGTGCAATCTTTGGTCCCAGATGGTAAAATACAAATTGATTGTGAGCCTAAATATTCCAAGGGAGATCGAAAGTTAATTGATGATTTAGAAGGAAAAATAGAAGAAAGTGGGTGGGCAAAGACTCCACAAGGTAAGATGATAATACCATCTGCACTTTTGTGGGCAGTAGTCATGGCAGAACATAGGAAATCCCACTGGGGGGTAGAGGCCCTATACAAATACTTGAACAAACTTATGATAGCCCAAAATTTATATACCACCATCAAGCAAGTAACAAAGCAGTGAGAGATTTGTTTACGGAATAATCCCAAAACCAGTCCTAAGGTTCAGTTTGGTCAAATAGGGAAAGGAAATTATCTGGGACTGATGCGAAGGAGCTTCCAGAGTCAATGATGAGTCCTCATAGAGGTATGATCACTGCTCGCTTTATTCACAATATTGCTGAGATTATATAGGGTTTCTCAGGGTTCACACGCAGTAAACAATACATTCATTGGTTAAACAACGCTGTCCATGCGCCTACGGCTACAACCCGATTAGCTCAAGGCAAAAGCCCCCATCCCATGACATCCATGGCCCATCCTTTCCCACGGTCAGCTACCCCGTTTCGCCTCCGGCTAGCTGGTTTATTTTGGCTCTGCTCCCTGGTTTGCCTGCTTCAAGGACGCACTGAGCCTGTCGACAGGCTCATAAGCTGGGTTGTGCAAGTAGGCCTGCATCAAGACACTATGCCTGTTAGCCTCTAAGAATTCCTCTACATGGGACAACAGTGGCAAATTGATTTCTCAGAACTCCCAAGAAGAAGGGGATTTTAATACTTTGCTGGTCATGACAGACACCTTTTCAGAGTGGCCAGAAGCATTCCCTTGCCGAACCAATAGGGCCAGAGAAGTAACCAAAATACTATTACAAGAAATAATACCGAGATTTGGGGTTCCAGCAGTAATCTCTTCAGATAGAGGACCACATTTTGTTGCAACTCTTAGGAATAGATATGCAGTTACATACCCCATATAATCCTCAAGCAAGTGGTCAGGTGGAAAAGATGAACCATCTAATTAAGTTGCAAATTGTAAAATTGGGACAAGAGGCTAATTTGCCCTGGCCCCAATATCTACCTCTGGCTTTATTGAGAATTAGGACCAGACCTAAAGTGAAAACCGGCCTGAGTCCTTTTGAAATTTTTTATGGAAGACCATTTATTGCTCAAGGTGGAACCTCAGCACAAGTAGGGGAAGAGGTCCTCTACAACTATGTAATGAGTATGCAAAAACAACTAAGAGAAATAGAAAGACTAGCCCTGGGGACTAGGGCTCGAGATCTTGATGGACCTGTGCATAATATTAACCCTGGAGGTTATGTATACATCAGGTCTCTTGCAGATTTACCTCTGGAACCAAAGTGGGAAGGTCCATTTCAGGTGTTGCTGACTTCTCATACAGCCATCAAGATTAAGGAACAAGCATCGTGGATACACCACACCAGAATAAAGAAAGCCCCCACGCCACGATGGAAAGCAACACCTACTGGACCTCTGCAGCTTCGAATTCAACGAAACGACTGTTAATGGTGTAATTACTAACAGGATTTTGCATAGTGGAAATACAGTCATGGAATTAAAATCTATATTTGAGACTGATACAGAATGTGACCAGAATTCTCAATAAGAGTGGTTGCTGGATCTGTACTCTGTTGCCTAGATCAGGAGAGAAGCCAGGTATGCCTTTAATTGGCCTACCTATCCCCTTTAAAACCAATTGGAATGAATTATGGAAAAACTCGGTCTATACCGACATGAACCACACGAATTTACAGGTTTCCAGCAACCACTCTTATTCAGCCAAGGCTGTATTTCCACTAGTTGCCCTGTCACATGGTGGCTGAAGTGCCATCGGGGAGCAAGCGCATGTTCATTAGCGTTCTGCAATTACTTCTTGCACTTACATCACTGAGCTGCCGGGGTTGCTTCATCCACAGACTTGCCCAAAGGAAAATCCAACTGTTAATGGAAAAAGATGATTTACTGTGTCTTATTGCTAAATTTCTAACATTGGGGAAAGAACATTATTTAGTTGGAGAAAACTTAAAACCAGAGTCTTGCGGCTCTAACAGGCCCTCTCCCAGGCAAGCTTCTGCTCTGCTCTGACGTTAATGGGAGCAACTTAACTTGGCAAATTGAATACAAAACAGCTGTAAAGCTGTTGAGGCTTTTTTACAGAGCCATCCAAAAGCTCCCCAGCTCTGCTAAAGCATCACTTTTCAGGTCTTACAGCCCAGATTTTGCTGTAGCAGTTAAATCCAAGTTAGAGAAGGAATTTCTCCCCCTTGGGTGTTGCAGCCTCAGGACAGGTTGCAGCTTCCTTGCCTGGAGCTTCCTTCTAAGCAGGAATAAAGGCAAGGATGGTGGGAGGGATGTCACCAGCTCAGCCCCCATGCTGAGCGTGAGGGTCTCGCATGGATATCGCTCTCCTTTGGGCTCTTGCCCTTCCCACCTTCTCCTATAGCACCTTGGGGCTGGTATGTGTGCCTGCCTTGCCAGGAGCATCCTAGGGAGCAAGCCTCCATTGCCACTGCAGCAGTGCCAGTGCTGCTTCTCTCCCTCCTGCAGCTACAATCCAGCAACTTTGCTGTGCTGAAGTGGCTGGTGCTGCTGATGGAAGAGCTCTCCCACACCTACCCTGAGCCCCTCACCCAGGAGCTGGCTTCAGACCTGCACATCGCCATCTGCACCCATGGGGCCTTCTCCTTGTGACAGTGGGAGCCGTTGCTGACAGCGTGCAGGGGGAAGAAGCCGGGGATGGGAGTGCAGAGCCCTGAAAGCATTCCTGGTGGAGTCCTAAGCTGGGGGGGGGGGCTGGGCACTGCCACAGCACAGCCACAGCAGCCCTTCAGCTCCTAGGGAGAGGAGCAAAGAGCAGGGCATGTGCCATGAGCCTGGCACTGCCAGTCCTGCTCTAGTCCCGTGTGCCGACAGCCAGGCCCCGGCTGGGTTCCAGGATCTCCTGGTGTCAGTCTACAACCCACAGCCCCTGAGCCGGGCAGCCACCCTGCACTGCATCACCAGCCTCATCACACAGTGCATCACATAGGCACTGTGGCTTCAGGAGAAGCTCCTGCAGGTACCAGGCTCCCACGGGGGTCCCCATCCTGTGCTGTGGTGCAGAGCCAGGGCTAGGGATGGTCCCTATTAGTTGAGTCCTCTGTGCCATCACCGATGGCTGAAGGTGTCAGGCAAGAGGGACCAGGGCTGTAGGGCCACTGCTGATGGTGGTCCCCTCTCCTTGCAGGTGTTCCTGGAGAACGTGCAGCACAAAGACACCTTCATCTACCTCTCAGCCATCCAAGGTGAGTGATGCCTGGCCAGGGTGAGTGCAGGTGCTTTGTAGGAGGTTTTGTGCTGGGGGTTTTTGCGCAGGAAGAGCAAAGCACAGGGGAGCTGTGGCTGGGCTGGGGGCTCAGCATCTCCTGTCCTCCCAGACTGTGTCTTTGTGCCGTTTGGTTGAGTCTGGAGCCCTATGCAGGCTCTGCACTACATTTCCAAAGCCAGCAGGCTTTGTCTCCCAGTTGTGCTTACTCAGTGGGTAATTAGTTCATTTATCCTCTGACTGAACTGCTGGATCTGCCCAGACCACAAGTGCCTTCTTGGTGGAGCCAGAGACTGAGGTGAGGGCACACTGGGTAGGTTTACCCTCAGGGCATTCCCCAGACAGAGGACACCCAGGATCCTGTCACTGTCCCTATCACAGTTGCAGTCTCAGAGCAGTGTGGCACAACCCTGGCACCCTGACCCTGCACCCAGATGATATTTGGCTTGCTGGTCTGTTCAGCTGAGGCTGGCAGAGGAACCAAGGCTGTGGGGACACACTGGTGCTCCCTCAGGGCTCTGCCATGTCCATCCCCATAGAACAGGCAGTAACAAACCAGTGCTGCCACTGCTCACGCCGCTTCCTGGGAAACCCTTGGGTCCACACTTGCTCCAGCATGCTCAGCACAACTCCACAACACCGGTGCCATTGGGATTCGTGGGCCTCTGCACCTGGGATGATGCAGGCATCCTGTGCAACAGCAGGTTGTGGTGCACTGGGTTACATGGAAGGGAGGTGCCATTCCTATGGCCCAAAGCAATACCAGTGCTGCTGGGAGCCCCATCTGCCTTGGGTAGGGAATATTCAGCAGCAGCTGGAAAAAGAGCTTATCACTGTGCTTCCCCCTGCCTGTACGGTCTTGAGTGGGTGTCATGGTTTAAGCCCAGCCGGCAACTATGTTGCAGCTGGTGGGATATGTTTGTCCTTGCTCTACAGGTGAAACACAAATGTGTCAACCATCTGCTAGTGATTAATATACCCCATGAAGCTGTCTCTGTATTTCACAGCAGCTGTGATTAACCCTGATGCGGTTTCCTGTGGCCATGACTCACGCAGCCCCTGCCGTGCTGGCAGTGGCACCCACAGCATGCCATGCATGGTGCTGGACACTGTGCTTGCAGGGTCCCCACTGTCCCGCTCAGGCTCCCCAGTGCAGCGGCAGGGCTTGCCCACCCATCATGCTGGCTGTCACAGCACTGCTGGTTGTCATACAGTCGAGCTCCAGCAAGGTGATGCCAGAGAAGTTGCTGCCCCACTGGATGTGCCCAGGCTTGCAGAGGGTAACCAACTCTGAATGCCTTCCGGTAACTGGGGAATGGGGTTGGAGGTAAAGGTGGATGCTCCTGGAGGGCAGGGGAGCTGGGGCTCACAATGACTCAACATTTGGCACTGCTGGGGCTGCCACTCACCCTTTCCCTAGAGAGCAGCTAGCTGCCTTTCTCCATTGGAGTGGCACCTGCCACCTGGGGAGCCTGTGCTTGCCCCCATCCTGCATCTCTAAAGGGATAGCAAAGCCAGCACAGCCCCATGGCATAGCCCAGCCTGCATCCCATGTCCGGGGTCTGACCCCTCATCATCCCTGGGGAGGTGTGGCAGGCATGGGATGCACTTGGGCTCTGACTCCCAGACTTGGCCAGGCAAACCCAGGGGCTTCATGGAGCTGAAGCGAGGACAAGAACACACCAGAGATGTGTCTGATGTCCAGGAGCTGGGAGTGGCAACCAGACACTGCACCTGAGCATCGCCTGTGGTACCTGGCTGTGCTGATGCCGGGCCAGCTGGAGGCAAACCCTGCAGCCAGTGAGCTGAGTTGATGCTGGATTGATGAACATTAACCAGCAGCAATTAGTGGGCACCTGCTGCCAACTGCTAAATTACTTATTTTTCAGCTTGGCACCCAACCAGACCTGGAACTGGGCTGCCCTGGTGTCATGGGTTCAGCAATAGCAGTCATTTTTCTCCTTCTTGGCAGCTGGTGCAGTGCTGTATTTTGATTTTTGGCCTGGGAACTGCGCTGATAACACCAATGTTTTCAGTTACTGCTTGGTAATGTTTTGGTTTGACCAAGGACTTTCTGAGTCTCATGCTCTGCCAGGAAGGAGGGGAAGCCGGGAGGAAGCAGAGACAGGACACCTGACCCAAACTGACCAAAGAGGTTATTCCATGCCACAGCACGTCATGCCCAGGATGTAAAACAGAGGGCAGAGACCCAGAAGGGTGGGGGGGGTGTGCACTGCTTGGTCAGGCTGGCTATAGGTGGTGAGCGATTGTATTCTTTTCCCTTGTATTTCTCTTGTCATTATTATTATTGGTGGTAGCAGTAGTGATTTGTGTTATACTTTAGTTACTAAACTGTTCTTATCTCAACCTGTGGGATTTGCATTCTTTCGATTCTCCTTCCCATCCCCCCGGGAGCGGGGGGAAGAAAGAGGGGGGAGTGAGTGAGCAAAACTGCATGAGTTATAGAGGCTTAAACCCCGACAATTATTTTTGGTGCCCAATGTGGGGCACGAAGGGTTGAGATAACAACAGGATTAATAGCCACTCGACACAACGCTGATTTATTGGCTCTCAAAGTTGTTGCTCTTGATTCTCTTGAGTTCATGGTTTCAGCCTGTTGTACCTTACTTACAGCCGGTATTTGTTATCTTAGCATTTTTCAGATATGGGTTTTGGGTTAAGGCTCTTGTTTCATTGTACTTTATTGGAATGGCTTGTAATACGGGTGGGCTCCGGAAGCGGGGGGGGCGGATGTGGACGTGGACTTGTACCTGGCCATCTGGCTGCTCTTCACCGCCCTGGCCCTCGTCCTCGCCTCTGTCTTCGTGAGGCTGTGGGGAGACGAGGGGGGGTGGCCCCAGGAGCCGCCGGTGGCTGAAACGACCCAGGAGGCCGGGAAGGGGGCAGCAGAGGAGCTGAGCCCTGTTGCTGCACTCAGCTCGGCGGCTGCCGAGCAGCGGGAGGGGGCGGTGGAGAAGCCCAGCCCCGCGGGGGCAGAGAGCATTCCCCAGCAACCGCCCTCAGAGCCCCACGAGCCCGAGACCCAGGAGGATGCAGGAGACCACGCAGCACTTCCCAGCAAGGCAGAGGAAGAAGATCTGGACTCACACAAAGAGCAGCTGGTGGTGAGAGAGCCGGCAAGCACAGCAGCTACACCAGCCCCAGTGACAAGTACAGCAGCCTCATTTGAGAGTTCTGAAGGTTTTGAATGGCCTTTGGGTACCCTTGAGACCTGCCTGCTGATTGTGATGGGGATCAGCATGGCGGCATGCATACACAGTGTGTTTTACCCACAACCATTTTGTCTGGTCCTGAGAGTTAAGCAGAGTGGAGTGTGGGCCTTGTCTGTGGTTAGACTACAATGTAGGATGACCAAGAGATTTTCTCCGAGGCTGGACAGTCATGAGTGGCAGGGTGTGTGGGACAGTATGGGCGAGTATCTCATCCACTGGGCCCCTCCAGTGCTTTGGAAATGTCGGAGATGGAAGGCAGGTGTATGGAGTCTCCAGTGACAAGCTGCAGAAACTCCTGGAGGGGAGGGTGAATTATTTTGAGCCTGGTGGGCCCATGACACTTCAGGCCATCAAGGCAGAGATGCAGCATACAGATGGACTCATGATCGAGGGGTGGACTTAGCAATGGACACTATTGCCCAGGTTATTCATGAGTGTGAACACTGCACACAGCCTCTCCTGCTCTGAAAGACTGTTACAAGAGATGGAGCCCGATATCATGGACTGAATGGACTCAGCAGCTTTGTAGGGATTGGTCCATGCACTAAGGGATGATCTCTCTCTCCCTCTGTGCGTGTGTGGATGTATATCTATACATGTGATGGTATATTGAAAATGTGGGATCTGAGCATGACGTGAATGGTATGGAATAAGGGGTGGATACTGTCCTGGGTTCTGCAGCTGCAGTCATTTTTCTCCTTCTTAGTTGCTGGTGCAGTGCTGTGGTTTTGACTTTCAGCCTGGGAACTGCGCTGATAACACCGATGTTAGTTACTGCTGAAATGTTTGGTCTGACCAAGGACTTTCTGAGCCTCATGCTCTGCCAGGGAGGAGGGGAAGCTGGGAGGAAGCAGAGACAGGACACCTGACCCAAACTTACCAAAGAGGTATTCCATACCACAGCACGTCATGCCCAGGATGTAAAGCAGAGGGCAGAGACCCGGAAGGATGGTGGGGGGTGCACTGCTTGGTTGGGCTGGCTATAGGTGGTGAGCGATTGTATTCTTTTCCCTTGTATTTGCCTTGCCATTATTATTATTGGTGGTAGCAGTAGTGGTTTGTGTTATACCTTAGTTACTAAACTGTTCTTATCTCAACCTGTGGGAGTTGCATTCTTTTGATTCTCCTTCCCATCCCCCCGGGAGCGGGGGGAAGAAAGGGGGGGGAGTGAGTGAGCAAACTGCGTGGCTAAGAGGCTTAAACCATGACAGTTTGTTTTGCAAACTGTGTGGCTGAGAGGATCAAACCCCTACAGGTTGGTCACCTCCCCTCTTTTCCCTGGGGCCAGGCAGCCTCCTCCAGGTTCCTGGGCATCCCATCCTCCTTGGGTACGGCTCCCACCCTGTGGGGGCTGCAGGGCTCATTCCTAGGCAGCTTCCAGGGAAAGTCCCACGGAAACGGGACCTCCAGCTGGTGCCTCCTCCACTGAAAGAACCCTCAGCATCAGATCCTTCCTAGGGTAGAGAGGACTTTGTGAGGGGTATCCCTCTGAGCTGCTTGGCCATGGCATGGGACAGTGCCATGCTGTGCCGTGGGGCAGTGCCATGCCGTGCCATGCCATGCCATGGGTAGTGCCAGCTCTTGGGAGCAATGGGAGTTGTTCATCACTGATTTGACTTGGTAATGCCCAGTTTTTCTGTGGGCTGTGGCCTCCCTTGCTGCTTCCCAGCAATGAGCATATTGGGAAAGAACTCCCATGGAGGAAATGGCCAATTCCCCATGGGAATCCCCACAGCCAGAATCTTGGCTTCCCCTTATGCCCCCATGCTGGAGGGATGCCTCAATGCGCTGCTGCTGGGCTGAGCTGCTGGCGTGTGGAGAAACTGAGTCACTGCCCAAGGCAGTGTGGTAGTGGTGGTGCTGCTGTGTCCCAGCACTGGCAGCATTAGTGAAAGGGGCAGTACCATACCTGCCTGGACACGCTGAGGGTTGCATTGCGGGTTGTTGTGGGTGTGGGTGAGACACTGGTGGGTGCTGAGGCTTCTGTGAGCGACTGAACTGAAATCAGACTCCACTGTCCATTGTCTCAAAGATTGGTATGAGAAGCTGAGAAGGGATTCCAGGGTTCATTGTCTGAGAGATGGGTGTGAGGAGCTGAAATGGGACTCCACAGACCATTTTCTCAGAGATGGGTGGGAAGAGCTAAGACTCTTCTGTCCATTATCTCGAGGACTGGTGTGAAGAATTACTGCCCTTTATCCCAAGAATTGCTGCAGACATATGCGGTTGAAGAGCTGGCTGCAAGACCAGCAAAACTGGCCCACCAGGAACATGTAGTAAGTGACATTAAGAACAGAGGTACTCCCCCAAACTCATAATAAAAGGGGAAAAAGGTAATCACCAGGGAGGACACCTCTGTGAGGAAACCTCCACGAGGACACCCACCTCCAATGACTACTACGGACTCCTGGGGACACTTTCCTCTGATACCGATTACAGACCCTGGAGGACTCCCACCATTGAGGGCGATGACTATGGATCCCTGGGACACCGCTGGATCCACAGTGGTGACTATCTCTCTCTGCACCCTGAATTCTTGCTTCATTTCTATCTTTCTTCTGATCTGTCCTATTGCTATTCCCTTTATTACAATAATTTCCATTTTTTATAATAATTGTCTTTTTGTAATAAACCAACTGGTCAGTTGTCTCTAAATTGGAGAGGCATCAGCTGGATGGACCACTCAGTGGATAAAGAACTGGATGGATTGCCACACGCAAAGAGTTGTGGTCAGCGGCTCAATGTCCAGTTGGAGAACAGTAACAAGTGGTGTCCCTCAGGGATCAGTGTTGGGACCGGTCTTATTCAACATCTTTGTTGGTGACATGGACAGTGGGATTGAGCGTGCCCTCAGCAAGTTTGCCGATGACACCAAGCAGTGTGATTTGGTTGATACGCTGGAGGGAAGGAATGCCATTCAGTAACTAAGGTATAACACAAACCACTACTGCTACCACCAATAATAATAATGACAAGGGAAATACAAGGAAAGGGAATACAACTGCTCACCACCTGATACCAAGCCCGACCCAGCAATGAACCCCAACTCTTCCGGGTCTCTGCCCTCCATTTTTTATATCCTGGGCGTGACGTGCTGTGGTATGGAATACCTCTTTGGTCAGTTTGGGTCAGGTGTCCTGTCTCTGCTTCCTCCCAGCTTCCCCTCCTCCCTGGCAGAGCATGAGACTCAGAAAGTCCTTGGTCAAACCAAAACATT
>CABHOG010000282.1:17909-29107 GCA_902168055.1 Aratinga solstitialis
GCTGTCCTCCTGCCTTGCAGCATCACTGCACAGTGCCCATGTACAGCTGCGCAGTGACGGCTCTTGCCATCCACCCTGTCACCAACGACCTTGTTATTGCCTACTCGGACCAGCAGGTAGGAGCTGTCCCAGTCCCAGCCCTCATGGCCTCAGTTCCTTCCCTGTGTCTCTCCCTGACCTGGAAGCTTTCTGGTCCCATGAGAAAGCTGCCACTCTGGGCAGGTGCAGGAACCCACTGTCTGGCTCACAGCCTGCCTGGAGCCAGAGCTGCCATGCACCAGCATGGGGGGGAAGCAAGAGAGGACCAGGCCTCATGAGCCACCCCATCGCCCTTCTCCTGCTTCTCCAGTTGTTTGAATTCAGCATTCCTGAGAAGCAGTACACGGACTGGAGCCGCATGGTGCAGAAGAGCGGGCTGCACAAGGTCTGGCTGGAGAGGGATTCGCCCATCACCCACATCACCTTCAACCTCAAGAACCCCTCACACATCCTGCTCCACAACATCTACATGTTTTGCGTCCTTGACAAGTCCCTGGTGAGCCTGTGTGCCTGGTCGAGAGGGCTGGGTTTGTGCCTGGGGCTTGGATGATCCTGGCTTTCGATCCCTGTCCCTGCTGGGAGCAGTGTGCAGTGCCGGTGATCCAGGCAGTGCTGACGTGTTTTGTGCTTTCCTCACAGCCCCTACCAGACAACAGTGCCCTCTTGACGAACCAGAGAACCCTGAAGCAGCTCCCAGAGACTGCCAGGCAGTGGCAGCTCCATGCCTTCAAGATCTGCAAGAAGTTCCAGGTAGGTGATGGTGTTGCTGGGCACATGCTGCATTGAGGAGAGGGGTGCCCTGCACCCGTGGTCCCTGTGGCCCTAGCTGCTTTTGTGCCTAGTCGCTCCTGGTCCCTGCCAGCACCGAGCAGCAGAGCACCTCTTGATCCCTGTCACAGCACAGCCACTTGCTGCAATCTTGTTGGCACATCACCCCAAGCAATACTGGCTACAGGGCAGCTCTGTGTGGCTGAGCCCAGCAAGCCAAGACAGAGAGGGACCTGGCTCTCAGCTCCTGCATCTTCCATGCCCTACAGCCCCTGCTCTTTGCAGATCTGCTGGATAATAACTGCCTCCTGATGGTGGAGGGGCCCATCAGGGATATCAAGACCCAGCTGCCACTGCCTATCCAACAGAAGAAATTTGTCACCTGAGAGCAGAACAAACCACTCTGGACACAGAAACTGTGTGTGTGTTGCTTTCCTAGGGTGCTGTAGGAATAAACCCCACTGTTCTGTACAGCTGTGGGCTCATCCTTGCCCTGTGGTGTGGGAACTGCAAGAGGTTCTGTTCCCACTATGTGGATAATTAAAGAAGAAGAATTGCTGATAGTGCACCTGGGTCTTGAGTAAGTCAGGGAGTGTTTGGGTGCAAGGTTGGGCTGGGAAGCAGCCTGGGAAGTGATTGTTTATAGAATGGAATTTATAGTGACTGAAAACAGTCACTGAGAATGATTGAGTTGCTGTTTGACTTCATGGCTCGGACCCGTATCTGTATGCTATATATTACCATGCTTGAGTGAATAAAGTGGAACTGGTTGTGAAAGCTGTGTGTGTGTGTGTGTGTTTACCCTCTTTCTTTACAGATGCCGCAAATGGTGCCCTCCATGTGTGGTAACTAAACTGCTTGACATTCTGGTGTCCGCATGATCTGACAGGGAATTTCTGGTACCGACATTCACCTGGCAAAGGTCAGTAATACCTGTTGAACGGGGAATTACAGGATTGTGTTGGAAAAATGGAACAAGTAGAATCAGCCGAACAGAAATTATATTTGAGAGTTTTAAAGCAAATTTTAAAATCCTCTGGATATCATTTGTCTGAGAAGCAAGTAATGAATCATTTGTTATGGATGAAAACAAATTGCAACTGGTTTCCAGCAACAGGGTCATTTCATACTTGGATATGGGAGAGAGTGGGAGAACATTTACAGACTCAAAATCGCCCTGGTATGGAGGTTCCTGTTGATTTAATAGTGACATGGCATTTTCTCTATTCTGCATTATCTAATTTACACCCTGCTGAGGATATAATTCAGAAATATGATAAAACAAATGATCAAAATACTGACAATTTGAAAGAGCAAGGATGGAACAATGCAAATATCTCTTCTGAGAAGCCTGATGATCCTTTTGACCCTGGCTCCATATATTCAGAAAAAGAAGCAAAATTTATAGCCACCTCTGACACCGTTAAAAGCATTCACATTGAATATTCCTCATGCTCCTCAACCTACCACAACTCCTTTGACAGATCTCAATAAAGAACCATTTGACCAGCCGTTAGTTAATCAGAAGGCTACTAATACATTTATACAAAAATGTATGGGGAAAGTGATAGAGGATGCTGATTTTACTGAAGACATGGCTTTCACTTTTCCTGTATTTTATAGAACATATGGTTGTAGGGGATTGTGAAAGCATGGGGGGCTACGGTAGGCCCGTGGATTCCCTGACTGAAGACACGAAGTTAGAACTCAGTCTCGAAGAGGTTAAAGTGTATCCATGAGTAATGAGGCACCAGAGGCATCCGAGTGAGAAAACAGAAGGCATCTGGAGGAGCGAGTCAGATAAGGGGAGTAACTAACTGCAAAGGAAGAACTTGGCAAAAGAATGGACGTAAGTAAAAATTTTTGAACAGGCATCAACAACCAATCATGAATAGAATAACAACCTATTGACCTATAAGTTTGTATTATGCTATGCTATGTTTGACCAATAAGTTTATGTTATGCTTGACCAATAAGTTTGTATTCTGTTCTTTTACGCTTGACCAATAAGTTTGTATTCTGCCACGCTTAACCAATGAGATTGTACCACGCTATGTAGAAGGATATATAAGCAGGAGCTCCTCGTAATAAAGGACACTTGCTGCTTGAACTCTTTCTTTCTTCCTTTCTTTCTTTCTTTCTTTCTTTCTTTCTTTCGTTCGTTCATTCGTTCATTCATGTGGCTGTTTTGGCCATCCCAACTAAGTACACAGCACATTTGGTGACCCCAGCGCGATTCCATCAGGAATCAAGAATACTTTTGACATGATTCCACGAGGAATCAAGAACATTTTTGAAACAGAAATCAGCATTTGCTCAGAGATTAGCTTTTGCTGAGGGGATGGAGCCTGGTGAAGCGGATAGCCCAGTGGAGACTGGAAGAAAAAGACACCAAGAAGGTGAGCCACCAGGACCACCCGCAGCCTGGTGAAGCGGATAGCCCAGTGGAGACTGGAAGAAAAAGACACCGGGTGGTTGAGCCACCAGGAACAATCGAAGCCTGGTGAAGTGGATAGCGCAGTGGAGACTGCTAGATCCTAGGAGCCTGAGACACCGGAGGGGTGAGCTGCCAGGGACAATATGGGGACTAACTTAAGTAAAGAAGATAGTATTGTTTTATCTATGTGGAAATTAGTTTTAAAAAAGCGGGACATTAAGCTGGAAGGGGATAACTCAAAGTTAATCTTGAAATGGCTGAAGATGTGTTATCCAGTGATTGATGAGTCCACCATATTTGAGGTCTCTTTGTGGGATGGTGCAGGAGTTAAATTGCGGGATGCAGCCACAAAAGGCGATGACACTGCAAAAAATTTGTTAGCCATTTGGAGAACTGTTTTAGAAATGCTAAAGTCAAAAAACGAGAAAGAAGAGCCCAGTGCCCCACCCCCGCCCCCCCCTCCCTCCCAAACCTCCGCCGGTCGCCACTGTGGCCGCAAAGNATAAATTACTAATTAACCTTCAGGGTGAGTTCAACACCTTGGGGATAAGTGTGAAAACACGGAGTAATAAGCCCTGACAAAGCCAGGCAGCGGCAGGTCCCGTCGGGCTGGGTATGCAGTGCTGCCTTCGCCTTGGGGGGAATTCTGCACTGCGTAGGGTGAGCTGAAGCAGCAAAGTGGGGGCACCAGGGCTGGGACCTCGCTGAGACCCGGAGCAAAAGACCCCCAGTTGCATTTCTGACTTGTGTTTTGCGAAACTGAGTCTTATTCAGATGTTTGTTTTAGTGCAGCCACGCTTAAAAAACCACAATATGCCACCCGCCTATGGGAAATGTCTTCAATTACAGAGAACAAGGGCTGGCTCTGGGGGATTTGGTTGCTGTTGTAATTGCACCGACCCATCAGTGCCTCGGAGTGGCTTTTGCAGGCCAGGAGATTGCCTTGAGCCCCTTGGCCAGCCCCTGGGGAGGCCAAGATCAGGCCTGGGGGGCTCTGCCTGTGGGTACTGGAGATGGGGGACACAGTGCTGAGCCCCCCTTGGCTGAGCCCTGCCCTACGGGTGATTTGCCCTTTGCAGAGGCTTTGGCACAGAAATGCTTACCGTGATTAATGCTGTGCAATGCTGACCTGATTAGATCAATCTGCCTCATTAAAAGAGATGATCATATATTGCAAAGGATTTTATATTTATATATATAGCACACTGTGTTGCAAGAAGCAGAAGAAGATCATAATTACACCAACCTGAGCCCATATCTGCAGGTTTTCTGTGGTGGTTGAATTTTATTCTCTGTCTAAGGCCACTGGGGGGGTGGGGGAATGCAATCCTGATCACCCGTGAAGTGTGCAGAGCTCTTGGAAATGTGAACATGTCGGGGATGGGAAGCTGTGATTGCTGGGGACTGGGATGGGGCTGTGGTGGGAGATGATCCCCACCTTCATCCTGGGTGAAGATGAAGAGGTAACATGTGCTTGAGGCAGGGAAAGGCAGCAGAGCTCTTCCTACATCAGAAAACAAAACAAAAAAAAAAACAAAACAAAACAAAACTTGCAAGCTTTCTGCTCTTGCCTGCCCTAAGGAGGAGCCACAGACTTCCATCTTTTTAAGCCATTCCCCTTCCTACTACCCTATCTGTCGCTGCTTAAACCCAGCCAGTAACTCAGAAACACACAGCTGCTCACTCACTTCCCCCCCTCCCCCAGCTCCCAGAGGGATGGGGAGGAGAATCAAAAGAATGTAACTCATATGGGTTGAGATAAGAACAGTCCAGTAACTAAGGTATAATACAAAACCACTACTACTACCACCAATACTGATAAGGAAAATAACAAGGGGAGAGAATATAAAACTAAAAAGGGAAAAGCAAAACAATAAACACAAATGATGCACAATACAATTGCTCACCACACACTGACTGATACCCAGACCGACCCAAGCATCAATCTGGGCCTTCCGGATGATTCCCCCCAGTTTCTATACTGGGCATGACGTGCTGTGGTATGGAATACCCCTTTGGCTAGTTTGGGTCAGGTGTCCTGTCTCTGCTTCCTCCCAGCTTCCCATGTCCCTCCTCACTGGCAGAGTATGAGAGACTGAGAAAGTCCTTGATTGGGGTAAGCATTACTTAGCAACAACTAAAACATCAGTGTGTTATTAGCATTGTTCTCAGACTAAAGCCGAAACACATCACTGCACCAGCTACTAAGGAGAAAAATAGCTGTTATAGCTGAACCCAGGACACTATCCAAGTTGCATAAATCATGGGCTTCTTCAGAGTAGATGGGATTAATCTGCCCTGTTGTCATTTCCCTGATGTTTTGCAGAAAATCTTGGATGCATACGGGATCCTGTGCATCTTGCAGGCTCAGGGGTGATACAGTGTAAAGGAAACAGTAGCTATTTTTACGAGGTCGAGCCTCACAGTGTTTCCTGCTCCTCCGAGCAGATCAGTCCCAGGTGGTCAGAGCCCCATGCACACTCAGGTCAAAAGTGTTCATTTTCTCTATGCCCGATTGCCAAAAATAAAAACCTTTTGTTGAGTGACCCATCCTACTTCTTTGGTTTAAAGATCYCAGCAGCTTCAAAGGCTGCTTCTGYATCCTGGGTTTYRGGCATTTGATCTGAAAAAGCTCAGAAAGARCTTCAGAAATTGAGCCTGGTGAATGTTTTTAGCTACCTCTCGGAGTCTTTGACTCCCTGGGAGTTTCTTCCTTTTCTTGTTCCCAAATGCATTTGCCAAAGGACTCAGAGATGTGCTCAGTGTTAAGCAGACATGTAATGTAATGCATGTATTCATAAATCATTTAGAAAAACCCCAAACCCTCTGTGCTTTATCTAAGCTAATCAGTCTTTCTCTCACAGGGAGGATATAGATCCTAGTATTGTTATAAACAAAACTCTTTAAAATGTCTTTTTCTCCTCTTCCTTTTTATTTTAATACTCATGTATTCTGCCACATGAAAGTATATTTGCCTTCATTTGTGGCCATGCTGATTACAGAGCCTTGGAGATCTTTAAATCGCTTGTGTTTTGTGTATTTCTTTCAAAGAAAAACGTCAAAATAGCATTTGTGACTCATTAAAATTATAACAGTGATGCTATCATCTTTGCCTTCTTATATTACTTATTTTGATCAAAAACGCTGCATGCCACGCATACCTTTAACAGCTCATGAGTGTGCATCCCTCCTGCACTGGGAAGAGGATGCTTCCCAGCAGTGCTGAGGTATGGCTGGCCTTGGCATCTGTCAAGAGGAGCCAAACACATCTCTAGCTGGTTTATTACTCTGCTGAAAGCCACAAAGCCAAGACATTTTACACATATTCAAAGCCAAAGCCCACAAGTGACTGGAATATGCACAGAATTTATTCAGGATATCTCCATATCATTGGGATGTCCTGAAAGCTGCTGCATGTTGCAGTCAGCACACTTGTCCTCTCTTGCTCAAAATTGTTCTTCAGAGGGTTCCTCTTTTGCCTTTTCTCCTTCTTTTAAATGCCCTGGCAAGATAAATTCACTGTCTGCATTACCTACTCTGGCCCTGACACCAGGTGAAATAACTATATTGACCACAGAGCCCCTGTTCTGCTGGAGACAGTTGTACATGGTCACATGTTAACTAGGCTGTGTTTTGTTCTTTTTTTTTACCTCCTCCATTATGTCAGCACATGCAACTTTTTTTGACAAGGGATGGTGTTCATTCACTCCTGCAAGAACACGGCAGATAACTGATGCCACAACAGCCTCCAGCAAGGGATAACGTCAGAGCTGCAAGCTTCCTGGGGAGATTGATGCCACCAAAACTAGCCATACCCTCTGACATGGGACTGTGCCACTGTGAGGAGCCATCCAGCCTCCTGGGGCAATGACCTCTTCTTTAAGACAGAAGTTACCTTGGAGAAAGACCAGAAATGCAAGAAAGGTTTTTAGAGGTGCTATGATGGGGATGAGAAAAGGGCTACCTCCCACCTGTGATACACTTTGGGAGTTATGTGTTAAGGGCAGACATGCCCTGAGTTATTCTACTTAAGATGGGACCAGGATATTCCTCTGCTGTTTTTCCTAATGAAATTACAGTAGAGGTCCCTTCCCTTTTGCATGAGGTTCAGGGTAGGTCTGGCTGCAAACTGGATGGGACCATGAAGGCTTTAGGAGAGGACCAGGAATGGAGTTGCTACTCCCCAGCTGATCTCACAGATCCCAGCTGTGGCAGAAATTGCAGATGGGCTTCACAACTATGCAGATTTAATTTATCAAAGCTTGAGGATACCCTAAACTCACATTGCTCACTTGTCCATGATCCTTGTGGAACTCCTCATCTGTGGTGGCCTCAAATGCCACTCTTCATGAGATCATGTCTGAGTGGTGGGAAGGAGTGACACATCCCTTTTCCTGCTGCTGCTTACACTTATTGAGGCTGGGACAAAGCAGTCCTGGCCCCAATGCTGTTGCACTGATGATTATTGCCACTGGCACGTGTTTGCTTGTGTTTGGTTTCTGATATTGTGGGACATCCTTGTTGCCTGGTGAGTGGCATGTGGGTGTAATCAGTCTCAGGCAATTTATTTTTACTGCCCTGTGTAAACACTGTGCTGAAATTGTCACTGTGATTTAGGAGGTGCCAGATTTTTCTGTTAGTGATTTTTTTTTTCCTTTTTTTTCTTTCCTTTCTTGGCACCTTCCACTCCATCTCTGGAATGACACTTCATGAGCAGCTTTCACCAAAGATTTCCCCAGTGATGGGACATGCTGTTGAAGCCTGAGCTCTGTCTCTCCAGGCTTCCCTAGATACTTTCTTGGAGACTGCAAGAAGAAGACAAAATTATCTTTCTCTTTCACTCAGCAACCATTTTGTGTGCTGAAAATAGAAGTATCATTTTAAATGAGCCTCTCAGAGAGACATAACCACCCAAATACAGATGAAATCACTTAAAAAATTTTGAAACTGACATCCTCATAAATCTTAATTATAGACTACAGTGATATTCTGCTGAAAGCAATTATGCTGTAGCTCTTCCCACATGCACAGGCAGTCCCAGTTGTGCTCCACAAAGACAAGAGGCTGAGCATAAAAGACATCATGTATGTATTTTTTTTTTAATCAATTTACTTTTTTTTTTGTCAGTGCTTTGAAATAAGGCAAGAGACTCTCTGTTCTGGACACAGCCTTATTGCATATACATGGGGTACCTTTACGTAGGCAAACGTAGGAATGTTGATTGCAGCAGCAGAAACCGCTGTGAGAACAACTTTTCCCTCCACTTTTTGAATGGCCTCTTGTTTTTGCTATGGAAATGGCTGTCCCTGCTTCGTCAGTACTTTTTAAACATGCCACGGCCAGAAAAGATACTTCTGTTTAAAATCAGAGAAACGATCCCCTAAAAAAGCTTCAAATGAAAGATATCTATTTCACCGTGTTGGACTGGCCAACAAGCATTGCTTGCTGAAATGCGGTCAAGACACTCGGATACAGTTCGTGCAACTGATACCCCTTGCTCTCCCTTCAAAATTAGCCCAGATGAATGGGGCCTTTCGTAGAGAGGAACAAAACGGGCAGAAATTGCAAATAAAAGGCAGACTAGGGACAACGCGGGCCCTCTCCAGAAGCTATCGGGAGAACTAGCTACCCTAGATTTGGAGAAGGCTGAGGTTCTTAATGACTTCTTTGCCTCAGNGCCACGCTTAACCAATGAGATTGTACCACGCTATGTAGAAGGATATATAAGCAGGAGCTCCTCGTAATAAAGGACACTTGCTGCTTGAACTCTTTCTTTCTTCCTTTCTTTCTTTCTTTCTTTCTTTCTTTCTTTCGTTCGTTCATTCGTTCATTCATGTGGCTGTTTTGGCCATCCCAACTAAGTACACAGCACATTTGGTGACCCCAGCGCGATTCCATCAGGAATCAAGAATACTTTTGACATGATTCCACGAGGAATCAAGAACATTTTTGAAACAGAAATCAGCATTTGCTCAGAGATTAGCTTTTGCTGAGGGGATGGAGCCTGGTGAAGCGGATAGCCCAGTGGAGACTGGAAGAAAAAGACACCAAGAAGGTGAGCCACCAGGACCACCCGCAGCCTGGTGAAGCGGATAGCCCAGTGGAGACTGGAAGAAAAAGACACCGGGTGGTTGAGCCACCAGGAACAATCGAAGCCTGGTGAAGTGGATAGCGCAGTGGAGACTGCTAGATCCTAGGAGCCTGAGACACCGGAGGGGTGAGCTGCCAGGGACAATATGGGGACTAACTTAAGTAAAGAAGATAGTATTGTTTTATCTATGTGGAAATTAGTTTTAAAAAAGCGGGACATTAAGCTGGAAGGGGATAACTCAAAGTTAATCTTGAAATGGCTGAAGATGTGTTATCCAGTGATTGATGAGTCCACCATATTTGAGGTCTCTTTGTGGGATGGTGCAGGAGTTAAATTGCGGGATGCAGCCACAAAAGGCGATGACACTGCAAAAAATTTGTTAGCCATTTGGAGAACTGTTTTAGAAATGCTAAAGTCAAAAAACGAGAAAGAAGAGCCCAGTGCCCCACCCCCGCCCCCCCCTCCCTCCCAAACCTCCGCCGGTCGCCACTGTGGCCGCAAAGGCTGAGGAGGGCGATGAAGACAATCCTTTTGACCCGGACCTCGTTAATCCTGAGAAAGAGCCTACTCTCAGATCACCTGAAACCTGTGGGAGAAAATGTTTTAATTGCACTTGATAACACTGAAACTCCAGAACACATTTATGAGGAGCCTGTGCACGTTCATCAGACTGCTGCTGTTGCTCCCGAGATTTTGACGCCTGATAATTTTGATGCTGACCAGGATAGTCCTTTCGACCCGAGGCCTGTTGATCCGAAAAAGGAGCCTGATTTATATCCCCCAGATCCTCATGATAAATGGGCAGCTGTAAAGGGAGAAGTAAGCTGGATGGGGAATGCAGATGTATTGTGTGCTTTCCTGATGGTGTATGTGCCGGATCAAAACCTGCGGTCGGAAGGTCTCTCGTATGCTCTTATCAAAGATATCAGAAGAAAGGGGATATACAGCTCATTTTATATAATCCATCTTTAATACTTCAAGGCTGGATTGGACATAGCCTTGGGTGGCATGGTTTAGTGGGAGGTGTTCCTGCCCCTGGCAGGGGGGTTGAAACTAGATGATCTTAAGGTCCTTTCCAACCCTAACTATTCTATGATTCTATGATTTTCTTCTGCACTTATATTTTCTTCTGCTATTGTATGTCCGTATTTCTATCGACCCTTGCAGACCTTTATAGATATTGCTGGCCACTTCTTCCGATGTAGGCTGGCCACCTGCGTCGGAATGACTGTGCATTTTTGTCAGTACAAAAGCCCAAGCCTTATGTGATGTGAGGGAGGCAGAGCCTCTGCAGGGACACCAGCTGAGATTGAGCCTGCCACCTAGCACTGCAATGATACTGCTTGGAGCTGGTTTCTTGATTGTCTTCACAGGGTCATTGCACCATATTTTGTATGCATTTTATGTTTTAAATATTGTATTTGTGTGGAGTCTGTTTATGGGATCCCGTGTGTGTGTGTATGTGTGTTGAGGGCAGACACTGTTCTGTGTATTTTTTTGTTATTGGATTCGTGTAAAAGTTTTAAATGTGTAACAGATTAACATTTCGGACAAGAAAGGGTTAATACAGAAGTGCTGTTGCTGGCAGGTATTTATGGCTGCTGCTTGGCAGGTTGCCAGCTGTAGCTGCTGTTGAGCAGGCAGGTATTTATGGCTACTGCCCAGCAGATGGGTGTTTGTAACCGCCCAAAGCGGGGGGAGCGACTTAAAAAAGTTATGTGCTAGAGTAAAAACACCTCTCGATCTACTGAAATATCCGAGCAGTTTGTAGAGACACCACAGATAAGGCTTAAAGAGGCCTGCAGCACACTGGGCACAGGGGAGGAGTCCTGCTTAGTGTGTTTTAAGTAACCTGGGGGTGAA
>CABHOG010000282.1:62719-77587 GCA_902168055.1 Aratinga solstitialis
CATTATTATTATTGGTGGTAGCAGTAGTGGTCTTGTGTTATACTTTAGTTACTAAACTGTTCTTATCACAACCTGTGGGAGTTGCATTCTTTTCGATTCTCCTTCCCATCCCCCCAGGAGTGGGGGAAGAAAGAGGGGGGAGTGAGTGAACGAACTGTATGAGAGGCTTAAACCATGACAGTTCTTTTTGGTGCCCAACGTGGGGCTCAAAGGGTTGAGATAACAACAGGATTAATAGTCACTCGTCACAATGCTGACTTATTGGCTCTCAAAGTTGTTGCTCTTGATTCTCTTGAGTTCATGGTTTCAGCCTGTTGTACCTTACTTACAGCTGGTATTTGTTATCTTAGCATTTTTCAGATATGGGTTTTGGGTTAAGGTTCTTGTTTCATTGTACTTTATTGGAATGGCTTGCAATACGGGCGGGCTCCAGAAGTGGGGGGGGGCGGACGTGGACGTGGACTTGTACCTGGGCATCCGGCTGCTCTTCACTGTCCTGGCCCTCGTCCTCACCTCCGTCTTTGTGAGGCTGTGGGAAGCCGAGGGGGGGCGGCCACCAGAGCCGCCGGCGGCCAAAATGGACCTGGAGAGCGGCCCCAGGGACTAGAAGCCGAGCCCTGCGGCTGCCGAGCAGCGGGAGGGGGCGGTGGAGGAGCCGAGCCCTGCGCCCGAGCCCAGCCCCGCGGCGGCCAAGGGCATTCCCCGGCAGCCGCCCGCAGAGCCCCGTGAGCCCGAGCCCCAGGAGGATGCAGGAGACCASGCAGCACTTCCCAGCAAGGCAGAGGAGGAAGATCTGGACACAGACAAAGAGCAGCTGGTGGTGAGAGAGCCGGCAAGCACAGCAGCTACACCAGCCCCAGTGACAAGTACAGCAGCATCATTTGAGAGTTCTGAAGGTTTTGAATGGCCTTTGGGTACCCTTGAGACCTGCCTGCTGATTGTGATGGGGATCAGCATGGTGGCATGCATACAGAGTGTGTTTTACCCACAACCATTTCCTCTGGTCCTGAGAGTTAAGCAGAATGGGGTGTGGGCTTTGTCTGGGGTTAGACTATGATGTAGGATGACCAAGAGATTTTCCCCGAGGCTGGACAGGTATGAGTGGCAGGGTGTGTGGGACTGTATGGGCCAGTATCTAGTCCATTGGGCCCCTCCAGTGCTTTGGAAGCATCGGAGATGGAAGGCAGCTGTATGGAGTCCCCAAAGACAAGCTGCAGAAACTGCTGGAGGGGAGTGTGAATTGCTTTGAGCCTGGTGTGCCCATGACACCTCAGGCCATCAGGGCAGAGATGCAGCGTACAGATGGACTCATGATCGAGGGGTGGACTTAGCAATGGACACTGTGGCCCAGGTTATTCATGAGTGTGAACACTGCACCCAGCCTCCCCTGCTCTGAAAGACTGTTACAGAAGATGGACCTGATATCACGGATCGAATGGACTCAGCAGCTTTATAGGGATTGGTCCATGCACTAAGGGATGATCTCTCCCTCTGTGTGTGTGTGGATGCATATATATACATGTGATAGTATATTGAAAATGTGGGATCTGCGCATGACGTGAATGGTATGGAATAAGAGGTGGATACTGTCCTGGGTTCAGCTGTAGCAGTCATTTTTCTCCTTCTTGGTAGCTGGTGTAGTGCTGTGTTTTTGACTTTCGGCCTGGGAACAGCGCTGATAACACCAGTGTTTTCAGTTACTGCTTGGTAATGTTTTGGTYTGACCAAGGACTTTCTGAGYCTCATGCTCTGCCARGGAGGAGKGGAAGCYRGGAGGAAGCAGARACAGRACACCTGACCCAAACTGACMRAAGAGGTATTCCATGCCACAGCACGTCATGACCAGGATGCAAAACGGACAGCAGAGACCCGGAAGGGTGGGGGTGCACTGCTTGGTCGGGCTGGGTATAGGTGGTGAGCGACTGTATTCTTTTTCCTTGTATTTGCCTTGTCATTATTATTACTGGTGGTAGCAGTAGTGGTTTGTGTTATACCTTAGTTACTAAACTGTTCTCATCTCAACCTGTGGGAGTTGCATTCTTTCGATTCTCCTCCCCATCCCCCTGGGAGTGGGGCAAGAAAGAGGGGGTCGGGCCGGCAAAACTGGCTTCAAATCGTGCGGAGATTAGCCGGGCTAATTGCTCTAGATCATCTTTTAGTTTTCTTCTCTCTCTTCCTTCCCCGCATCTCCCCATTGTCAGAGCCAGTTCAAGCACCCAACGCACCAGCAAACAGGCGGGTCCCGCTCATCGCCACCATGACCACCTCGTCCACCAGACAAACGCCCAGCCCGGCTTTTCCTCTGCAAAATTCTCCCCAATTCACGGGCTCAGTTTAAAATTCTCCAAAGTTTCTGCTATTCCCACAGCAAGGCCTATCAAACCCAGAGCTGTATATTTGTATTTTTCACGTTCGCTAGCTATAAGAATCAGAAACCAAATCTTCGCACTCAGAAAAGATAGTGCGAGGGAGGGAGAGGGCAATCCTGCAGGAACTGATTTGCTTTGAAGGGGAACCGTTTGATTTCCTCTGAGAGGGTGTTTTGTTTGTTTGGGCTGGGTTTTTTTTTTTTTGTTTGTTTTGGTTTTGTTTGTTTGTTTGTTTTTTTGGGGTTTTTTTTGGGGGGTGTTTTCCTGGGGGCTTTTTTTGTTTGTTTGTTGTTGTTGTTTTGGTTGGTTTGTTTTTTTTGTTTTGGGGTGGGTTTTTTTTCTGTTTTCAACGTGGATTTTACACGAACTCTGTGTTGTGTTTCGAGCTCCATCTCCGGGCATTTTGGAGGCAGGCTGGGGAGATTCAGCCGCAGAGGGATGTAAGGCAAAGAAAAACACCCTTTTGTCGGCCCGGGAAGGGGCATTTGATGCAGACCAAAGCTCAGGGCCAGCGATGTGCTCCCCCCGCTAAAATAAAAATAAATACAGCGAGAAGCGGAGGGTTTGTTCTGGACCAGCCACCCCGGGGCTTTAACACCCGGGGAAGGTGATCGCTTCCCGAAAAAGCGATTTTCCCCGGGCAGCCGGAGCCGCCAGTCCTCCCCTTCCTCCTTAAGGGAGAAGCTCCAGAAATAACTGCCCGTATCCCCTCCCCGGGTACCTGGCCACGGCTTGGGGTTTGCCCGGGGCTGTCCCCTGCTTGTCCCCGTCCTCAAAGCCCTCCCCCCCCCCCCATTGCCCTGGGAACGGGAGGGCTGGTGCATTCTTCAGTCTTCAGGAGGGTTTATTTAATTTGCGGGGAGGAGGCAGACGATGGGGGAAGCCCCTGATGTGACAGGCATCCCGGAGGCTGCTCACATCTGCCCGCGAATAACGTGGAGGGAGTTTGTCAACCCGATCGGTATCTATCTTTTAAAAGGTATTAAATGATCATTTAAAGCTTTGAAAGCTAATGTGGAAGACGGGGGCCTTGGGGAGAGTTCTCCCTCCTCTCTCTGCAGGGGATGCAGCGGGACAGACCCGCAGCGCTGCGGCCTGCAACGGGCAAGGGGGGATGTGTGTGTGTAAGTTTTTTCTTCTTTGTTTTTACCCCACTTCTCTCTTCCTTTCCCCAATCCTGAAAGGGAGCAGGCTTTAGCAGCCAGCACATCTGCTCCGCTCCCAGCCAGCAGCCCATGCTCTTGCCCTGCCACCCACCCTCCCCCCTCTCCAGAGTGCAGATTTCCACACGCGATCTGCAAGAAAGTGACAAAGGTTTTAAGCGACTTGACTTACCTTAAGTGACAGCTCTCCTGATGGGATGATGCTCAAAAGGGTGTAGGGTATGTTGAGGTTTTTTTGGGGGGTTGGGGGAAGAAAAGGGGCTCTCTGCCCCCCTGTTTTCCTATTCTCCTTCCCCCCACCCAGCGTGCGTGCCCGTGGCATCTGCCGGAGCTGAGCATCAGGCTCCTCACGTCCAACTGCGACACTTCAGCACAGATTTGTATAACGGCCACCCCCCCAAAAAGAAACCCACCCCAGCCGCATCCTAAGGCAGCCTCGGAGCAGGCGAGGGGCCCGAAGCCCGCTCCCATCCCCGGCCCGGCGGCAGAGGCAGAAAAGGGCATTTCGAGAGGCAGCAGGAGTTTTCGACGGTTTATTTTTCTTTATTATTAAAGCACACCCTAGCCCGTGTTTACATTACGCAGTATAAACATCCTGCCCTGGCCCGCCGAGCTTAAAAGCGCACGAAGAGCGGGTTTCAAGTAGGTGAAGCTCCGCTCTATGCGGAGTCTGCGGCCGGGCAGCGCCTCAACTGCCCTGCGCCGCCAGCGGATGTTCCGCGCTGCTCCCCGCTCTTACGTCTATCAAGGAGCAGCAAACGCCGCTGCAAGAGATAAAGTAAAAGGCAAGCGGCGGGGCCGGGGGCAGACTCAACAACCACCGCGATGGGAAGCAGCTCCCCACAGCAACGGCAGCTCCAGCCAACCTAGAGACGGGGCTGGGGATTGGGACGGCGGCACCGGGAGCCCAGCCCGTCGAAGGGTAGGCGGAGGCCGCCAGCTTCTCTTTCGCAGCAACTGAGCTCAGCTCGCTTCCACCCGCCCCCTGCAGCTGGGCTCGGATTTAGGGATAAAGTGGGAGGAGGAGGGAAAGGGGGGTTAGGGGGATCGTTGCTTCCATTTGTTTATCCACGGAGGGGTGAAGTCTCCGGTGGAAAGAAACCCCGCCGGAGGACCGGGAGGAGGCTGGAGGGGGTGTGTGTGTGTGGGGGGGTGAGTGGCAGCGAGCCCCCAGCAAAGTGACCTTTTGGGGGGGCGCTGGCGGAGGAGGGCCAGAGCTGGCCGCCGCGAACCCGGCCGTAGATGACTGCAGAAGTGCAGTAGTCTTTGTCCTCTCAGCCCCCTCCTCCTCCGGTGCAAAACAATTACGGCCACATGTCCTCTGTGGCCAAGAAACAGCCGCAGAGCTTGGCCATGGACACCACTTGTGGGGCACCCAGCAGTGCCCCGGGCAGTGGCGGTCCCAAAGGGAAGAAGACCAACACGGGGATCCGGCGGCCGGAGAAACCKCCTYACTCCTACATYGCYCTCATCGTCATGGCYATCCARAGCTCACCCTCGAAAYGCCTGACCCTCAGCGAGATCTACCAGTTCTTGAAGAGCCACTTCCCTTTCTTCCACGGCTCCTACTAAAGCTGGAAAAACTCGGTGCGCCACAACCTCTCGCTCAACRARTGCTTCATCAAGYTGCCCAAGGGACTGGGWYGCCCGGGCAAGGGCCATTACTGRACCATCGACCCGGCCAGMGAKTTCATGTTCGAGGAGGGCTYGTTTCGCYGCCGACCCYGYGGGTTCAGGAGGAAATGCCAAGCRCTGAAGCCCATGTACAGCATGATGAATGGGCTCAGCTTCAACCACCTTCCCAAGAGCTATGGCTTCCAGGGCTCGGCCGGCGGGCTSTCCTGYCCCYCCARCAGCCTCTCCCTYGAAGGGGGTYTGGGGATGATGAAYGGGCAYTTRTCCAGCAACGTGGAGGSGATGGGCYTCGCKGGACACTCYGTGCCCCAYCTGCCCGCCAACGGTGGGCACTCCTACATGGGYGSCTGCACYGRCTCCTCGGYGGGGGAMTACCCWCACMAYGARAGYTCYGTGCCCRCCTCCCCRCTGCTYGCCRGCGGCRGCGTGATGGAGCCTCACTCGGTTTACTCTAGCTCGACCTCGGCGTGGGCACCCTCCGCCACGGCGGCCTTGAACACTGGTGCGTCCTACATCAAGCAACAGCCCCTCTCACCCTGCAACCCCATGGCCAACTTGCTCTCCTCCAGCCTTTCCACACACTCCCTCGACCAGTCCTACCTGCACCAGAACAGCCGCAACACCGCTGAGCTCCAAAGTAAGGTGGGACACACCTGACACCACTGCTGCAGGGGTCAGCTGGGTGCTGCTGGCCACATGTAGATCTACTTCTCACCTTCCTTCCAACCGGCACCAGGGCAGCTGTCCAGGCTCCCCGCTGCTGCTGGGCTGGGAGCGGCTGGGCCGGGGCTCTGCTGCCCCGGGCGGCCACTCTGCTGCTGGGGCTGCTGGGCTCAAGCAGGCGGGAAGCTGCGGGGATGGGCCCGAGGGGTCTTCCCATTCCATTGGGACCTAGGGAGCGCTGGAGGGAGAAAAAAGGGGGCATTTCCCCACAGGGGTGCCTGCCAAACGCACAGTCCTGGTCCCACCATCCACTCCTCTCGGGGCTGTTTCCCAGGCCTATCACCTCTGTCCACCCTCCGTCCATGCAGAAATTGGGGGGCCCCTGTCCCCTGCAGCCGAGGCCTGGCATCACCCCCAGCCCCAGGATGGAGCTGCTGTGGGGGGATTTGCCCTGGCTCTTGGAAAGGGGAAGATGGTCAGTCGGCCGGGAGGAGGCCTCGGGAGTGACAAGGCGCTTCATTCTGCCTTCCAAATTCACCTCGGGGAGTAGAATCTTGAAGTACGGGGGAACCCTGGGAGTCGTGGCCAGATGAAGGGGCAGGGTTGGGGATCTCTGCATGTCACCCTGGGCCTTTGGGGGAGATGAAAGTGCTCAGCAGAAACGGGTGTGAAATGGAGCGTCAGCAGGGCAAAACCACGAAGTGAAGCGGGGGAAAATATGCATCAGCCAGGCCAGACGGAGCAGCCAGGGCCGGATGCAGCCCCGTGCCGCTCCTCGGCAGTGAGCGCACCCGGATCTGCTGGAAAGCAGAACAAAAATCAAGCTAGAGAAGCCACAGGGCCTACCCGCGGCCTTAACCAAAATGCTCCAGTTAACGCCCTGACGATGGGCGCTGGCGTGGCGGGGAGCGGCCTCGGGTGGACACTCCTCCCCGGAGCACCCCAAGTTTACGGGGCGTTTTTCTGTCCTGAAGTGGCAGCAGAAATAGCAGGAACAGCTCCAGTCCTCCCAGCTTTTCACCCTTGGTCTCTCCGCTCAGTCCACGCCATCAGCCCTGGTGGATGAATGTGCACCTGGATCAACAGGTGCATTCCTGGCATCCGGCCTACGATAGATCCGTGGCATCCCGCGGAGACCATGGGAAAAGCAGCCGATACCTTCAAGGGTGTAAAATGGAGGGAAAATTCAATCCAACCCGACCCAGACCCCGTCCCCTCGAAGCGTCCTTGGGCCAGGCAGGAGGTTTTCCCCACCGCACCTGCCCGCGCCCGCAGAGCCCCAGGAAAATGCAGAAATGCAGCAATTCCACTCTGGGACACGGGGGCTGCAGAGGGTTTGGGGTGGGTTTTGGGGTTATTTCGGGGTTTTGTTTTTTTGTTGGGTTTTTTTAACCCAGATGGCAGCCTTTTCCCCCCCGTCCCCGCCTTCAACCTCCCCAGCAGATATAATTTTGATGGCTGATGATCTTTCTCTCTCTGTCCCGCAGGCATCCCGCGGTATCACTCCCAGTCTCCAAGCATGTGTGACAGAAAGGAATTCGTCTTCTCTTTCAACGCTATGGCCTCCTCTTCCATGCATTCAGCAGGCAGCGGCTCCTATTACCACCAAGTGACATACCAGAACATCAAGCCGTGCGTTATGTGAAACAGGGCGGAAAAAACACCTCTCCGGAGCAGCGAGGCCTGACTCGGGTCCTGTTCCCCCTCTCCCGGACCCTCTCGGTGGAAGTGGAGGGTCTCTGCATACCATCTGTGCCCGGGAGGGAGTCCAGTGCCACAGGAGTGGGTGGGGAACTGGGGCTGAGCCTGCCCCGCAGCTGAGCATCGGCTGGACCCTCCAACTCAGCTCCTCAGTCATGGAAAGCCTCTGCCTTCTGCTTCTTCATTAGGGGCTGGGTTGAGAAGAAAGCAAAGAACCCTTCCGCCGAAACACCCCAACTGAGAGTTTACATTAAGGATTCGATAAATGAGGATTTGATGGTTCTTATTAAAAGAAAAAAAAAGGCAATTGCTAATTCAGTTTTGGCCTTGGCACTGAGTGGTGCCATCAGCGCGGCCCTGCGCCTGGCCTTGGGGGGCTGCAGACGGCCCCGACCCCAAAACCTGTGCATCCCACGGCCCCTCTGCACTGCACAGAGGGAGGAGCAGCCTAACCCTAACCCTAACCCTAACCCTAACCCTAACCCTAACCCTAACCCGACCCCCTTGATCCCGCTTCACTTCGAGCCCCTTCTTTGGAGAAACACACACACACCCTTTTCTTTCTTTTTATTTTTTTCCCCAACAAACGTGCAGCTATTAATATTAGCTATTAATATTTTATTTTTTTTGCCTGCATAAAGACTGCAGGATCAGACCCTATGCAGAGAGAAAAAGGCACTTTGAAAAGAGACAGACATGCTCATTCTGTTATTTATTCTACATTTTTTGTTGTCATTGCTAATAATCGAGACACGAGTAGTCTCAGTTGATCAGTATTAAATCGGSGAATCTCTGTTGGCAATATTTGCCGTATAGATTTTTATATATTTTCTTTTTAGTTAACCTTTGTAAATTTTAAGCTGATCGTGGTCTCTGTATAAAGACAATCCTCTGTATGTTTTCATAGAAATATATATATAATGAAGGATTATTCCCTCCCTCCACCCCCTATATTTTGTCTTTTCGCCCTGACTTCGTACAGTTCGGTGATATCTATTTTGATTCTTTCTGCACTGTATAAATTTGTGATTATGTGGGGTTATTTTTTTTTTCTCCCTGCCCTTTTCTGTACGTTTTGTCCCTAAAGGAAAAAAAAAAATCGAACCAAAATAAAACATGTATGTTATTTGTACATGGGCTTCACGATTGTATGAGCAGCAAAAAACCAAGCATGCGGCATAACATACATAATTATATCTGAGGTATCTGTGGGCTCCGCAGGGCGTGGAGTAGCTGCCGCAAACCTTCCTGCGATAATTCCCCATCTTGGTGCAGACTCGAAAGAGATTTTTTTTGGGTTTGGCAGCAGCTTCCAAGGGGTCTGGTGCCCTGGGCAGGCTGCGCTGAGATATTTAAAATTATGATAGTGAAAGGAGGAGGAAGGAAAACTGGAGGCGATTTAATTTTTTCTTTTTGTTATTATTTATTTAATATTGTTTAATATCCCCCCCTCCCCCCCCGCCCCCAAGGAGAAAGTGAAAGGCAGGATTTGACTCTTATTCTTTGCTTCTTAGTCGGGGACAAGGTGCGGCACTGTGGGGATGGAGCCTGCAGCTCCTTCTCTCTCCAACACCCCGGGAGGGACATGGTAATTTTTTGGGCAGCCCGAGCCCCGCATCCCTGCAGAACCTCTGCTCGTAGCGGCCGCAGAAGAGCGATRATAATAATAATAAAACAAACAAAAAAAAACCCCTCGAGCCGATTAAGATCTGCACCATCACGGTCCTGCATTGGGCAGAGATAAATGTACAGCTAGAGGAGAGCAAGCAGTGGGGACACATGCCTGGTTCATCAGAAAAATAAGTCGTTTTCTGCAAAGCTTGGATTTATCTGGTCTAATTAAGGAGTCTCCTATGCCTAGGAAATTTTGCTTTAATCCGTAGGATGATATGTCTATCTCAGCATTCTCACTATGAACATTATACACATATACTGAAAAAATAAAGATGCAAATTAATCTGATTAACTGCCTGCCTATTTCTGCCTTTATATAAGTAAATTAGGTTAGTGTGCAGTAATTAGTCCAGCTGTATGTAATCAGCTTAATTAAAAGCAAAGTTAGCTGGTAACAACATCAAATCTAACCATTCTTTTAATTAAGGCAGGTGGGAAAGGGTTTATCAGAGTTGGTGGAGGCTCTTTGTAGTGAGTGGGGGTTTTGTTGTTTGGATTTTTGGGGGTGTGTGTTGGGGTTGTTTTTTTATTTTTAGACTAGATCTGTTTAAGCTAGCAGCAATTAGCCTGCAGTATTTAGTGAAGACTTGTGGGTTTTATGCCTTTATGGGTTGATTCTTCCATCATCTGCACTGCTGCCCATCCCTGTTGAAGGTAAGCTGTGTCATTCCCATCCTTTTTATACCCAAGCTAAAAACTGAGTTGTTTTTTTTTTTTTTTTCTTCTGAAGTATGTATCTCTGCTAGGTGTGGTTGAAGTAAAGGTCTAGGCTTAGGAGTTCAGTCTCTGTCAAGTGGTTCTTCCTCCCTTGAAACCTCACTGTTGCTCCTGAAGTTCATTTTAATCCTTCAAAATTAATTTTTGTACTCACTTGTTTTTGTGTGGCACCGATGCTGAGCTGGAAGGGGCAGGCAGGCACCTTGCAAGCCTCAGGCCCTGCTTGAAGGGGTTTGATAGCTGGCCTTTAACAAAGGTTTATATGATTTATTTTTTTCCTTTCTGTTGTTTTCCAAACCCGGAAAAACAGCCACCACCACATACTGTGGACACCATGTATTCCTCAAGCCACTGAGCACAGTCTAAACAGACAGCTCTCCATCTTAGACACCTACAGCAGGGAGGAGAAGTTGAAACCCCACTGGCTTCTGCCCCTAGCCCTTCTTCTGCACAAGACAAACTTGAGTTTTGATTCAAGGAAGCTTACAAGTTAGAATTTTGTAGTAGCTTTATTCTTTATTACAGCGCTGGATGCACGGGGGATCACTCCTCCTAACGTGCATACCGAGGATAATACAGTTACTCTTTTTATGGAGCTTATACATGCATATTCATTAGGATATCGTAATATGTAAGTTTGCTCCCGCTTTGTATGCTAATTAATTTCACAAGTCCTTCCCGCATGCGCACTGCTTTCTGGTGGTCTTGGGCGAGGGTCTCGGGATGAAGTAAGAGTCTTCCTCAGTGACCTTTATACAGACTTCTTGAGGTTGAACTTTTTACCTTCTTCCCTCGCGGATGTCTTTTGCTGGTTCTTTCACTCCCCTCTTGACTGTCCTTGGGAATTTACAGCCTCATAGATAAGGGGCAGGAGGCAGCTCAGCATAATTGAGGCCCTTCTGCAGTTTAACACAATTTTGTAGCTTTGTCAGCATTTTCTGGACACTATGTTCAGGGACATTTGGGTTTATCTAACCTAATGGTTACATGGTTATCATACACACACCGTATGTAACTGCTCAACTATAATGAGTACAAACCCTTAATAGTTTTCCTCTCTTCAGTTTTCCCTGTGTGTATTGTCTCAGGGGATGGCATAAACCTTTAGTTGCTATCACAAGTGGTCCCTTTGTACATGCTCTGCTCATATGTCTTGTGGGGTTGTTTGGGCTCTGGTAGGAAGCAAGGAGAAGTCAGCTCACTCAGAAATGCTGTTGGAGCCCTGTGCAAGGAGATAAGACATAGGCTTGCTCGGAAACATTGTATTTGCTTGTGTAATGGCCCAGATCTGACCATGGTCAGCTGCTGTGGCTCAGTTTGGTGTCAGCAATCTCTTCACCCACTTCCCAATCTGTAGGTGATACAACATGATTTTCTGTGGGGTTTTGGCATTTCTACAATAGGAAAGAGTTTCTCATTGCAGATGCCCATGAAATTGAGCTGAAATTTTGGAGCGTGATGAGAAACAGGGCCTGGTGTCTCCAGGGGGATTTGATGCAGGATGTACCCCCAGCTGGGGGTCCCAGGGGTGCTGGACCAGGGCCATGGCCTGCTGTTGCAGGGGTGCAGCTGTCTAGGTGTATTGACAACCTCAACGCTTCCCCCTTCTCCTTTCCGGGGGCTTCTCCCTCCCCTGCAGAGTCACCCAGAGCTGGATCCCGCTTTGGCTGCTGACACCTGCCTGTGGGTTTATGAGGGGCACATGATCCCACGTTGGGGCACGGCTTAGGGGTGATGGGGGGGGGATCCCAAAGTGGAGATGGGCACTACAGAGTCCATGCAAAAGGCGATGCGGGGCTGGGTCCGTCTCCCGCAGGGTGGGGACACATTTACGGGTGTAACTGCGGTCCTTTTTGGGGAGCAGGGCTGCCGTCGAAGGGCCTCTCGGGAATTTGGGGGGGGATTTGGGGTAATCCCCGGGGGAGGGTCCGGCGGCGCCGTTCCTTTGACGGCAGCGCCACCTGCTGTCGGCGACCAGTACCACCGGCACCGCTCCCCCCAGCCGTGCTTTTCCCAAAATTGAGATTCAAACCCGGCTGGGTCTCGTGGTTTCTGACCTCTCTGGGCAACCCGTGCAAGCGCCTCACCACCCTCACAGGGAAGAACATCTTCCTAAAATCTAATCTAAATCTCCCCTCTTTAAACAGAAAGCCATTCCCCGTTGTCCTATCACTACATGCCCTTGTAAGACTCCTTCAGAAAATTACACTGAGGTGAATCACTGTTGTAAACATGAATTTCTTCTTCTTGGACACTTCCCACAGGTCCTGTGGGAGATCCCAGGAAGCCTGCAGGCCACTGGGATAAGCGTCAGAGAGCAAGTGACAATTCTAGAGGTCAAACCATCTCTGCTTAATTATGGAAAGAGATGTGGGGACACTGGCAGTGCCACTTCAGTAGTCCTTACCCTTGTGTACATATATGAGCCTGAACATAGGCATTTCTTCATTTAAAACAGCAGGAGTTGGAAAAATTCAGGCTGGTATAGAAAGTGTAGTTCTGTGGCTCAGCTTCAGGCTAGTTACTGAAAAAATAAGCAAACACACCTGGAAAAGTAAGATGACATGGCCTGGAAAATCTTGCAAGGACTTACAGTTCCAAGAGTTCACTTGGAGCAAAACTTGTTACAGCAGTTGTGTTCCTCTGTGGTGGTAAAGAAAGGCTGCTGCAGAGCAGTCAGCTGAATAATCACCTCCTTCAGAGAGATGGAAACATCATGCTTCAGAGTCTGAGCAGCGGAGGTGCCTGGAAACACTCTGAAAAACATGATATCCCCCTGGAAAAATCTGAGTATTACTCTTGTCTGAACGAGTAGTCACTCAAAAATACTGAGGAGAGGCAGCAATGGATGCACTAATGCCTAGAAATGTCAAAGCTTTTGCAGCATTTCATTAATGTTTCTCTCCCTTCCTTTTTCCCCTCCCATCTAACAAACATTTGTCCGTATGTTTGCCTTATTCCTTAAAGAAAGAAAATTACCTGTTTAGCTCCATGTGTTCCTGCATGGGATGGGTGGACTGTAACACACTTCCGTGACTTGCCAGACCTCTGGAGGAGGCACATTTGGGGGAAAGTATCTCAGTTTCTTTCTCATGTCTTGTCTCATCTCCCAGGGCAAAAGAGCTGTGGTTTGTCCCTGGACTGGAGGGAGGCATGTGTTGTGTGCCTGGTTTGGAAGGTTCCTCTGGAGTTTGAGGATCTGCTGGATCCATTGGGAAGCAACAAGATGCCCTTCTGGGACATCAGGTACTTGTGACATAGAGAAATCCAAAGGCTACCATGCCATGGGTTTGGGGGTGTGTGTGTTATTTGCGTTTTTTGTTGTTTTTTTTTTTTGTTTGTTTGCTTGGGTTTTTTGTTTGTGGTTTTTTTTGTTTGTTTTTTTTTTTTTGAGAGAGAGCTTTTGATGAGTTTCTAGTCTGTTTTTTCCATTTGTTTTTCAAAGTGGTATTAATTACCAGTTGCATCTAGTCTAACAGGAGCCATTTCCACCTTCCCCACTTTCCCATCTGTAAAACATAAATGTTACTGGGACCACTGTAAAGATTGACTAGATAGGTCCATAGCCTGATCTCATTTCTCCCAGTGATTTCAGTTGGATGCCCAGCCCAGAACAATGGCAGGATACACGACCCTAAACATTTCTGCAGTGCTTTGAAAGATGAAAAGTAGTAACTTTTATACCTATGTCAGTGTAAGGGCAGGGAAACATTTCATGATGTTTATAGCGGACATCACTGACATTACACATGAAAACATGGGAAATGGTGCACTTTTCTTGTAGGGAGATAATCTTCAATAGATGGCAATGAGGAAATAAAAGCATTTGTACACAACAGCCTACCTCATGGAGGGGGTTTACCTGAGTTTGCCTGAGTAACATGGCTACAACAACAGATGTTTCCTCCAGAGCCAGAACTGCTACATGGAGCTGTTCCTCCTGAGGAACTGGAATGAGAGAAATCCCAGCACATGCTTTTTCTCCCCCTCCTCACCCCTTGCTGCAGTTGTGGAGAAAACCACAGCCCCAGTGCTAGATTTTTTCAGTGGAAACATTCCCCTAAGGAAACATTTGTTTCTCCCTTTGGAGCAGTAGAAGGCAACAATGGAGAAGAGAAAAAAAAAAAAAAAAAAAAAAAAAAACACACAAAAAACCAAACAAAACAGACAGATTTGACTTAAAGACAGTATTTAACCATCCATTTTCTGAGCTGTTTTATTGGTCTCCAAAGATAATGATTTAAAGCCTCTGTGAAGACTGCTTTCTGGGAGGGGACCAGGGACTGACTTACATGGAGATACTGGAGGGGCGGATGGGGACCTGGTGGTGTGACCCAGGAGAAGGCTCTGCTCCCTCCCCACCCTGATGCTGAGATGGTTTTTTGGGTTGTTTTTTTATTTTAAATTATTTTTTTTCCTTTTTCTCTCTTGTCACTCTGAGAAGACTACACAGCAACACAGCTTGTTTACTCACTGTTGTCTTGGGTGGGTTTGAAATTGTGTGGCCTTGTCCTTGTTCCAGGAAATGCATGGATGTAGCTGGCTGAAGGAAAACTAATGACTGTAGTTTTCAGCACTGAGTGGCACTTCGCCACCTCGCTTTTATTGTTAGCAGATTACAATGCTGCCTCACTGCTCTGTGCCACACACTGCGCTGTGACTAATATTCAACAAAAGAAAATCCCCCTCCAAAATCTGCTCTGAAGTGACCATGTTCTCCTGCCTAATGGATTGGGTAGAGGTTCCGTTCATCTGATACTGTTTTCTCCCTGCATCTCTCCAACAAACGAGGGGAGGAAGAAGGGTGGAATGGCTCTGGGAAGCTCACGTCTGCAATGTAGCACCTAGGGTGGTCGCAGCTGGATGCCACACTGCTGCCAGGAGCATGGAGCTGGGTTTGCTCACTTTGACCAGCCTCTGGAGCTGTTCAGCATCTTTCCCCACTG
>CABHOG010000284.1:29346-43272 GCA_902168055.1 Aratinga solstitialis
TAATAGCATATAATATATAGTCTTACATAGTATCACATTGCTTTTAAATCTTTGTTTAAACTCCTTTCTTTTGGAAACAACTTAATTTTACATATCAAGTATCACAATATTCTTCTTGTGCTTGTTTCAAGGTTTTCCTCTTGTTCGGTGGGCTTTAAAATGCTAGTAATTATATCTCCTTTGGGCCTGTTGCTTCATCTTTCAGAAAACCCAAGCTTACATGGGGTTGAGGATGCTGCTAAATTTTATTTAGCATATGAAATTATCTTTCTATTTCTGTACATTGATTTCTATGGTTAGAAATTGTACATACACATTGGGAACTAATTTTTGCAATGCCTTTAAAAATAATATATGTGATGTTGGGAGCACAGATGAAGCTGTTCCTAAAATGAAATGAGACATCCTGGAACACTTTTTCGGGATTAGTATGTAATTTGAAGATGAGCTCTATTAAGTCATCCTATTCTAAATTCAGCTTTCTGATTTAAGGCCAAATGTTGATTGTTTTAAAGCATGGCAGTATAATCAGGGAAAATTTCAGCTAAACCCAGTTAACAAGGATGCAATTGTCCCTTTAATTTTCCTTTAATTTCATCAAAGAATAGCCAAGGAAAGCCTCAGTAGCAGTTACATCATATTATTGTTGTTGTTGTTGTTGTTACCACCTTTCTCATTGCCATGCAGACTTCTCTCAAGAGCTGCAGTTTCTGTGCTGGCTGATTTCCACACCTGAATTGTTTGAAACAACCAAAATAAAATCACACCAAAATTTCGCAGTTCTGAAAGCAGTCATAATTGCTGGTGCTATAATACATTTAATTTTCCCACTAGATAATGAAGTTCATGAAAAAATTAATCTGTTGGAAATCATACCACAGAACATGGATTTTGAACTATGGAAAATAAGACTTGGCCATGAGAGCCTCCAGTGTGGGTGAAGTGTTCAGGCACTGCTTAGCCAGTATAAATAGGGGAGGTGTGCTGTGAATTAAAACCAGAAGCAAGCTGAATATATATTATCTCCATTAGCAAACTTTATATATTCATAGCAGCACTCAAAATGTGGAATTTCTCTTTGCATGTGTGCATATGTACACACAAACCCATGCCTTTTTCTTTAGCTAAATATATATTTTAATCTCTTAGGATTAACAGCTTTATACAAAGAGCAGAGTGTAAATTGTGTCTTTTGAGGGTCTTCCATCTGAAAGATCAGAGAGTGATGGATAGATATTTAACAATAAAAATACTTCTGCATAATAAATTGTGTTGAACAGATGTACTCCTTGAACTCACTCCTTTTGAATCCATACTTAAATCTTTGCAGAGCGTGTGGCACTTGACGAACTAAGAGACAATGAATCCTTAATTTTTGTACCAGGGCCTGCAACACATACATAGAAAGATACTCTTAAAATTAAATTCATAGGGCTGTTAACAAGGCTACTGAACGAGACAGGGTTTGATTTCAGAAGTTGCAGAAGAATGGTAGCTACTTAAAATGTTCCTCAGAGATGTTCTTATGTTTTGCATTTTCAAAAGATCCTTTGGTGTGAAAGGGGCCATATTGCTACAGCAGCAAATCTCTATATATTAATAGGTGAACTAGAGTTTTTTCCTAGTCTTTGCCACAAATAAAATATGCAAAACACTTTATAAAGATCATCTGATGTGAGGATGATTTAGGCTTGCTACTTGGCTTAGTATAGTTGAAATGGGGAATTTGTCTCTGAAGCAATGTGCCATAGAATCACAGAATGGTTTGGGTTGGAAGGGAACTTAAAGGGAACTAGTTGCAACCCCCTGCCACGGACAGGGACACCTTCCAGTAGACCAGTTTGCTCAAAGCTCCATACAACCAGGTGGTGCAATGAGCAACATCCCCATTGGGATAAGGGAACCCAGCTCTGCTCTTGCAAAAATGCTTCAAAATTGAGATACTTGAGATTTTTATCACCACTGTTGTGTATTTTATTTTTTCTGTGTCACCAAATGATGCCTGGACAGTCAGGCAGGCACGGGTTTGTACCTTGGACTCTAAGGACCACCCTGGCCGCTTAGCGCTCAGTGCAAAGCCCTGGCTGTGCCAGTGCTTGGGTGCTCAGACAGGGGTGATCCTTTGGGCTGGAACTCTGGCACCTTCTGTGATATGTCGGGATTCACGCCACCCAGGGACAGGGATTTTCCAGCTGGCATGGGTGTCCCAAGGTCTCCTCACTTTCTGATTTCTCCACTTTGATTTTGTGTTGGGAGCTGCCCTACTTTTGAAATGCCTGAATTGGTATGTCTGATGGACCCTCACAGTGGCTAAAATCGGTATTCCAGAGCTGTATCTGTGCTGTTTTCCCCTGCAGATTAAGTTTGCTACCAGGAAAAAAAAAAACCCACCAAAAAAAAACCCAGTGCCTTATTTTATATTTTATTTTCTTTTTTCCTCCCCCCCCCCCCTTTTTTAGGGTAAACCAAAAAGGTAGAGATGCCATAAAGATGTAGCTTATTTATGGGCTTCACTATTGGAGTTCTAAAAACATTTTTATTTTTTTTTCTATTTCTTTTTTCCAGAAAAACTTTTGGCCAAAATCAGCATGTAAACAAGAAGCCACTGCAGCCTCTGAGGCTGTGCCATTATTTCCACGTCTGTCTCCTTTGACAGCTGCTGAGAGTGGGCTGAGAGTGGGCTGAGGGTGCTGAGGCTGCCTCTTCCTCCTCTGCAACTCCACCCTGAGGGTAGACCACAAAACACAGCTTCTGTCCCCAGCACGTCATGGACTCTGCAGGAGCAAACGTGCGGGTGGTTAATGGGGATGGTTGAGCCCGTCTAAAAGCACAATGCTGGGGGTGGTGCAATGCGTGAACCAATGTGCATCTTCCCACCCATGGCTGCTCGGTCCTGCTGCGCAGAGCTTGCCCCTCCAACCCTTCTCATCCCCAGCTCAGTGATAGAACAGTGTTGGTGAAGCAAGGGCAGCTTAAGATGGGCAGTGTTAGGGATGCTTTTCCCAGCCCCTTGCAGAGCTGTGCCGGCAGAGACAGGCTGGGATGGCTGCCAGCCCTCCTGGCACTGCATCGGCCCTGTGGCAACAATGGGGACCACTGGTCTTGGGGATCTCTGGTCAGAGCAAAGGGCTGCAGTGTGCTTGTTTGAAAGTCCTTGCCTCAGAGCAAAACAATTAAAAGCCAAACATAACCAAAACATCAAAGACTTATGTGCAGTTTTAATTTTACATGAGTGGTGATGTAAGGCTTTCTTATCTTTTGAGAGTGAAATAATTCACTGTGCCATGTGGGGTTTGTGCAGTGGGATGTGCTGGTGGCCCAGTGGGATGAAAGGCTGTGTACATTTATTAGTTCGTTTTTGATAGTTCATTGAGCCTTAATAGAATCATAGAATGGTTTGGGTTGGAAGGGACCTTAAAGATCATCTAGTTCCAACCCCCTGCCACAGGCAGGGACATGTTTCACTAGACCAGGTTGCTCAAAGCCCTGTCCAACCTGGCCTTGAACGCTTCCAGGGATGGGGAAGCCAGAGCTTCTCTGGGCAATCTGTGCCAGTGTCTCACTGTCACACTCCTGTGTATCTGCTCCAGGACAGACTGCCGCAAGCGAGCTGAGCAGATGGGGAGCTGCACAGGGGCATAGAAAGGGGTGAATGAACGTGCTCAGGAACGAGCAAAGCAGTTGCCCAAAGGCAAACGCTGTCTGGCCTCCTTGAGCCCAGGGGCCACCTGTGACCAGGAGTGGTGGTTGGACTCACATGGGATGTTCCCTGGCTGTTTTAGTGCTGCTTCTACAGGTTAAGCTTCTACAGTTAAGCAGATCTCTGCAGACCTGAGCACAACCAGGAGCACAGCGAGGCATCACAGCACTGGCTTACCTATTAGCCTATTTACACACTTTGGTTTATTTCTCCAGTAGACTCCAAGGAAGAACACTGGCACTCCAGTTAAAATGATAATAAGTCCAACTCCACAGACGATTGGCTCAGAGTATAAGCTGAAGATCAGCAGAAATGCCCAAAACGCCAGGTAAGTGATGGGGATGAGGAGGTTCACCTACCAGGAGAGAGCAGAGCAGAGCACAACTGTGCAGAGCAACAGCAGTGGCTGAGTGGCTGTGGCTCAGGACCCCCTGTGGTTGTGCCCCCCTTCCCTCCACCACTGTTGTCCCATTTTTACACTAATGTCTCTTTGGGACATAGTTTGGGACCTTAAAACATTACCGCTAAATCAAAAAATAAACCATTCTTCAAAACAGATGGAGGGCCCATCCTACCCTTTGCATTGCTATTGCAACCAAGAGATATAGCTTTAACATTGTCACCTTGATAGGTCTGAAGATTTTGGGTTTCTTGCATCGTAACACAATCAGGCCTATAATTGTCACTCCGTAGCAGAGGTAGTTAATAAATGACACGTAGTTGACTAGCGTGCATGTGTCTCCAACAAGCATGATGATAAGAGTGGCCAAACACTGCAGAGAGAGAAGTATAGCCTTTCTTGAGTCATTACTAGAAAAAGTAGCTTAAACCAAACAAAACTAAGCAAAAACCCTGTTAAAGCATTTAAATACCTTTTGTTTACAGCCCCCACTGGGCATCTGCTGTCTCCTGTGGTTCAGAGCGCTATCCCTGAGCTGTGCCACTGGGCTGAGTGGGATTTAGGGCTATTTGGGATATGCTGAAGCCAGAGATCAGAGGGTCTATGTTTAAATACCCCGGGGGTGCTAGCACAGGTGACTCTGCTGCCCATGACTGGGCAGGCAGGGCCAGGAGGGCTGGCAGAGCTGTCTATCGCCCCACTCTACCCATTCCTGCTGTGTGTTTTAAAAGCTATTGACCCCTATGGGGAGGACTGCTGATGGAAGAAGGACTTCTTGTAGACTGAACATGTTGTGGTCAGTGTGCTACACTGTTGCAAGTGCCCTGTATATTATAAAGAATAAGATTTGACCTTTATCCCCACCGGCCCACAGCTCATTCTGCAGATGAATGGCATCATTAATCTTTTGAGCATTACCACTGTCGTGGTTTAAACCCATCCGTAACTCAGAGAAACCCACTCAGTCTCTCTATCACTCCGCCCCCTTCCTCCCCCCCCTTCTCCCAGAGGGATGGCGAGGAGAATCAAAAGAATGTAACTCCCATGGGTTGAGGTAAGAACACTCCAGTAACTAAGGTATAACACCAGCCCGACAAAGCAGTGATCTAGCCCTTCCAGGTAACAGCCTGTCATGGTTTAAGCCATAACTCACGCAGTTTGCTCACTCACTCCCCCCTCTTTCTTCCCCCTGCTCCCGGGGGGATGGGGAGGAGAATCGAAAGAATGCAACCCCCACCAGTTGAGATAAGAACAGTTTAGCAACTAAGGTATAACACAAACCACTACTGCTACCACCAATAATAATAATAAGGCAAATACAAGGAAAGAGAATACAACTGCTCACCACTGATACCAAGCCGGACCCAGCAGCGAATCCCCCACCCTTCCAGGCCTCTGTGGTATGGAATAACCTCGTTGGCCAGTTTGGGTCAGGTGTCCTGTCTCTGCTTCCTCCAAGCTTCCCCTCCTCCCTGGCAGAGCATGAGATTCAGAAAGTCCTTGGTCAGACCAAAACATTCCCAAGCAGTAACTGAAAACACTGGTGTTGTCAGCGCAGTTCCCAGGCCCAAAATCAAAAACACAGCGCTACGCCAGCTACCAAGAAGGAGAAAAATGACTGCTACTGCTGAACCCAGGACACTGCCCCCAGTTTATATAGTGGGCATGACGTGCTGTGGTATGGAATACCTCTTTGGCTAGTTTGGGTCTGGTGTCCTGTCTCTGCTTTCTCCTGGCTTCCCCTCCTCCCTGGCAGAACATGAGACGCAGAAAGTCCTTGGTCAGACTAAACATTACTGAGCAGCAAATGAAAACATCAGTGTTATCAGCACTGTTCCCAGGCTGAAAGTCAAAAACACAGCACTGCACCAGCTACTAAGAAGGAGAAAAATGACTGCTACTGCTGAACCCATGACAGTATCCACTCCTTATTCCATACCATTCATGTCATGCTCAGATCCCACATTTTCAATATGCCATCACTCTTATGTCATAAATATACATATATACATACACACAGAGAGAGAGAGAGAGAGATCATTCCTTAGGGCATGGACCAATCCCTATAAAGCTGCTGAGTTCCTCTGGTCCATGAGGTCAGGCTCCATCTCTTGTAACAGTCTTTCAGACCAGGACAGATGGTGTGCAGTGTTGGATCGTTGCCTGCTGATGCTGATCGTTCCATTCCTGCAGAACAACTGGTTTCATCAAAGTTCATTCTTTGTTGGAATGATGATCGGAGGGAAGTCAGGGCCAGTCGCTGGTGACCTGACAAGATCTAGTTGGTGGCCTATAAAAGGGCTACATAGCAGGCAACAGCATACAATTGAGTTCATTGGCTGTTTTCCCCTAAAATCAAATCCCCCTGAGGTACACATCGGACTTCCCCATCTTCCCGCATTATCCACCAAGTACATCCAGGTACCTGAGCAAAACCAATCCCACAAGTGGGTTTGCCTTTACCTAAAGCAGGAATAACCCAGACTGTCTTCCCCAGCAAACTCTTTATGTGCACCACCGTAACTTTGTCTCCTTCTAGAGCATGTAGAAGTTCTGACTGGGCTGGGCCAGCCCTGTTGGCAGATCCTCTGGTGTTGACCAACCAGGTGGCTTTTAGCAAATGTGTATCCCAATGTTTGAAAGTCCCACCACCCATTGCTCTTGCTGTGGTTTAAGCCTCTATAACACACACAGTCGCTCTCTCACTCACTCCCCCCCTTACTTGCCCCTGCTCCCGGAGGAATGGAGAGGAGAATCGAAAGAATGCAACCCCCACAGGTTGAGATAAGAACAGTTCAGTAACTAAGGTATAACACAAACCACTACTGCGGCAACCAGGGACCACAGGCTCCCTTTGCCTGTCCGCAGCTGGGGACCACAGGCTTCCTATTGCCTGTGCGGTAGGCGAGGATGTAGGCTCTCTCTCTCTGCCTGCGGCAGGCTCTCTTCTGCCTGTTCTCTGTGGTGGGAGAATGAAGACAATCAATGTGATCGTTCAGCAGACTCAGTTTATTTCATCTGAGGGTTCCAGTTATATACTCTAGGCACACTTGTCAATATATATACCCGGCTATTTATATCCACTAGTCGATACATGATTGGCTACATAATTGATATGTGCTTGGCTACAACTCAGAGATTACATTCACCCCCCACTCCCCTGTGCAGTTTTCTTCTTAGTTGTGTTCCAGAGGGTTTCCAGCTTGCAGCTGCACTTCAAGGTTACAGTTATCAGTTCCTCCCTACTTATTCTCCTCAGCAACTTTTCCGTGCCGGCTTGCTTGGACTTCTGCACGTACTCACCCTTTAGTAACCTCTAAACGAGGGCTGCAAAGTCTGTGGTTCATTACTGCCGGGTCTCTTTCATCCACTGGTCCATGGTCTCATCGCGTCCATTCTCCAGCAGCCATTCCCCAACACACTACTGCTACCTACCACCAATAATAATAATGACAAGGCAAATACAAGGAAAGAATACAATTGCTCACCACCTATACCCAGCCCCACCAAGCAGTGCACCCCCACCCTTCCGGGTCTCTGCTCTACATCCTGGACATGACATGCTGTGGCATAGAATACATCTTTGGTCACTTTGGGTCAGGTGTCTTGTCTCTGCTTCCTCCCGGCTTCCCCTCCTCCCTGGCAGAGCATGAGACTCAGAAAGACCTTGGCCAGCCTAAACATTCTAAGGTATAACTAAAAACATTGGTGTTATCAGTGTTGTTCCCAAGCCGAAAGTCGAAAACACAGTGCTGCACCAGCTACCAAGAAGGAGGAAAATGACTGCTACTGCTGAACCCAGGACAGTATCCACCTCTTATTCCATACCATCCACATCATGCTCAGATCCCACATTTTCAATATACCATCACATGTATGTATATACATACACACACACGCACAGAGGGAGAGAGATCATCCCTCAGTGCATGTACCAATCCCAACAAAGCTGCTGAGTCCATTTGGTCTGTGATGTCAGGCTCCATCTCCTGTAACAGTCTTTCAGAGCAGGGGAGGCTGTGTGCAGTGTTCACACTCGTGAATAACCTGGGCAATAGTGTCCACTGTTAAGTCCACCCCTCGATCATGAGTCCACCTGTGCGTTTCATCTCTGTCCTGATGGCCTGAGGTGTCATGGGCCCACCAGGCTCAAAATAATTCACCCTCCCCTCCAGCAGTTCCTGCAGCTTGTCTTTGGGGACTCCATACAGCTGCATTCCATCTCCAATACTTCCAAAGCACTGGAGGGGCCCAGTGGACTAGATACCTGCCCATACTTTCCCACACACCCTGCCATTCATGACTGTCCAACCTTGGGGAAAATCTCTTGGTCATCCTAGATCGCAGTCTAACCCCAGACAAGGCCCACACCCCGCTCTGCTTAACTCTTGGGACCAGACAAAATGGTTGTGGGTAAAACACACCCTGTATGCGTGCCAACATGCTGATCCCATCACAATCAGCAGGCAGGTCTCAAGGGTACCCAAAGGCCATTCAAACCCTTCAGAGCTCTCAAATGACGCTGCTGTACTTGTCACTGGGGCTGGTGTAGCTGCTGCTGTGCTTGCCGGCTCTCTCACCAGCAGCTGCTCTTTGTCTGAGTCCCGATCTTCCTCCTCTGCCTTGCTGGGAAGTGCTGCGTGGTCTCCTGCATCCTCCTGGGGCTCGCACTCACACAGCTCTGAGGGCGGCTGCTGGGGAATGCTCTCGGGCCCCGCGGGGCTGGGCTTGGGCTCGGGGCTATGCTCCTCCACCCCCCCCCCCCGCTGCTCAGCAGCTGCCGGGCTGAGCTCGGCAGGGGGGCTCAGCTCCTGGTCCCTGGGGCCGCACTTCCTGACTTCCTGGCTGTTTCAGCTGCCTGCGGCTCCCAGGGCTGCCCCCCCTCGGCTCCCCACACCCTCACGAAGATGGAGGCGACGACGAGGGGCAGGACGGTGAAGAGCAGCCGGACGGCCAGGTACAAGTCCATGTCCACGTCCACATCCGCCCCCCCCGGCTTCTGGAGCCCCCCCGTATTACAAGCCATTCCAATAAAGTACAATGAAACAAGAACCTTAACCCAAAACCTATATCTGAAAAATGCTAAGATAACAAATACAGACAAAGTAAGGTACAGCAGGCTGAAACCATGAACTCAAAAGAATCAAGAGCAACAACTTTGAGAGCCAATAAAACAGTATTGTGGCGAGGGGCTATTAATCCTGTCATTATCTCAACCCTTCGTGCCCCACGTTGGGCGCCAAAAAGAACTGTTGTGGTTTAAGCCTCTGTAACTCATGCAGTCGCTCTCTCACTCACTCCCCCCTCTTTCTTCCCCCCACTGCGAGGGGGGATGGGGAGGAGAATCGAAAGAATGCAACCCCCACAGGTTGAGATAAGAACAGTTTAGTAACTAAAGTATAACACAAATCACTACTGCGACTACCAATAATAATAATGACAAGGCAAATACAAGGAAAGAATACAATCACTCACCACCTATACCCAGCCCCACCAAGCAGTGCACCCTCCACCCCTCCGGGTCTCTGCTCTCTGTTTTACATCCTGGACATGACGTGCTGTGGCATGGAATACCTCTTTGGTCAGTTTGGGTCAGGTGTCCTGTCTCTGCGCCCTCCTGGCTCCCCTCCTCCCTGGCAGAGCATGAGACTCAGAAAGTCCTTGGCCAGCCTATACATTCTAAGGTATAACTAAAAACATTGGTGCTATCAGCGCTGTTCCCAAGCTGGAAGTCGAAAACACAGCGCTGCACCAGCTACCAAGAAGGAGAAAAATGTCTGCTACTGCTGCACCCAGGACAGCTCTAAATGTAGTTTTTAACAGCCCATTGTACCATTCGATTTTCCCAGAGGCTGGTGATTGGTAGGGGATGTGATATACCCATTCAATGCCGTGGTCTTAGGCCCAAGCATCTATCAGGCTGTTCCAGAAATAAGTCCCACTGTCTGACTCAATTCTCTCTGGGGTGCCGTGTCGCCACAAAATCTGTTTCTCAAGGCCCAAGATAGCGTTACGGGTAGTGGCGTGGGGCACAGCATTTTTTTCCAGCCATCCGGTGTTTGCTTCCACCATGGTAAGCACAAGGCACTCGCCTTGGCGGGTTGGTGGGAGTGTGAGTCAGTCTGCGAGGCCTCCCCATATTAGTACTTCTGCCATCATCCTCCATACCAAAGAGGCTTTAACTGTTTGGCTTGCTTAACTGCTGCACATGTTTTACGCTCATGAATAATCAGGGCAATAGTATCGATTGCTATGTCTACCCCTCAATCTCGAGCCCGTCTGTATGTTGCATCTCTGCCCTGATGGCCTGAAGTTCTATGGGCCAACTGGGCCAAAAATAATTCACCCTTATGTCGCCAATATAAGTCTATCTGAGCCACTTCAATTTTAGCAGCTTTATCCACTTGTTGGTTGTTCTGGTTTTCCTCAGTGGCCTGACTCTTAGGTACATGAGCATCTACATGGCGGACCTTCACCACCAGGTTCTGCACCCAGGCAGCGAAACTTTGTTACAGTGCAGCAGCCCAGATGGGTTTACCTCTGCTTCCATTGCTGCAACCACCCCCACAGGGCATTTGCCACCATCCATGAATCAGTACAGAGATAGAGTACAGGCCGCTTTTCCCATTGACCAATGTCCAAGGCCAGCTGGATGGCTTTCACCTCAGCAAACTGACTGGATTCACCCTCTCCACCAGCAGTTTCTGCAGCTTGTCATTGAGGACTCCATACAGCTGCCTTCCATCTCTGACGTTTTCCCACAATAGGCCAGGACCCATCAGAAAACAAGGCATATTGCTTCTCACTTTCTGACAGTTCATTATATGGTGGAGCCGCTTCAGCACACATCACCTCCTCCTCCTCTGGTGACATTCCAAAATCTTTGCCCCCTGGCCAGTCCATGATGACTTCTAGAATTCCTGGACGACTGGGATTTCCTATTTGAGCTCATTGTGTCATTAGTTCGGCACACTTACTCCATGTAGCATCGGTTGCATGATGTGTACAGGAGACCCTGCCTTTGAACATCCAGCCCAGTAGGGGCAACCGGGGTGCCAGGAGGAGCTGTGCTTCAGTGCCAATCACTTCTGAAGCAGCTCAAACCCCTTCATAGGCTGTCCGGATCTCTTTTTAAGTTGGGGTATAGCTGGCCTCAGGTACTCCAAAAGCCGAGGGGTCGACCTTGAGTCTCCCTTGGAGCTTTCTGCCAGAGGCTCCAGGTAGGACCATTCTCCCCGGCTGCAGTGTAGACCACGTTTTTCACACCTGGCCCTGTCCGGACTGGTCCAAGGGCTACTGCATGAACTATCTCTTGTTTAATTTGCTCAAAGGCTTGTTGTTGCTCAGAGCCCCATTTAAAATCATTCTTCTTCCGGGTCACATGATAGAGAGGGCTTACAATCAAACTGTAATTTGGGATGTGCATTCTCCAGAACCCTACAGCACCCAAGAATGCTTGTGTTTCTTTATTAGTTGGTGGAGGCATTGCTGTTATCGTATTGATCACATCTTCGGGGATCTGGCGACGTCCATCTTGCCATTTTATTCTCAAAAATTGAATCTCCTATGCAGGTTCCTTGACCTTACCCCATTTTATGGCAAAACCAGACTTCAGTAGGATTTGGATTATTTTCCTCCCTTTCCCAAAGACTTCTTCCATTGTACCATCCCACACAATAATGTCATCAATGTATTTCAGGTGTTCTGGAGCTTGCCCCTGTTCCAGTGCAGTCTGGATCAGTCCATGGCAGACGGTAGGGCTGTGTTTCCACCCCTGGGGCAGTTGGCTCCAAGTGTACTGGATGCCCCTCCAAGTAAAAGCAAACTGTGGCCTGCACGCTGATGCCAGAAGAATTGAGAAAAATGCATTGGCAGTATCAGACGTGGCATATCACTTGGCTGCCTTGGACTCCAGTTCATACTGAAGTCCTAGCATGTCTGGTATGGCAGCACTCAATGGTGGTGTGACTTCATTCAGGCCACAATAGCCTACCATTTTCTCCACTCTCTGTTAGACTTTCGTCCTGGCCATATGGGGCTATTAAAGGGTGAGCGGGTCCTACTGATCACTCCTTGGCTCTCCAGTCTACGGATCAGCTTATGGATGGGAATCAGGGAGTCTCGGTTGGTGCGATATTGCTGCCCATGCACTGCTGTGGTCACGATTGGCACTTGTTGTTCTTCGGCCTTCAGCAACCCCACAACAGAAAGATCCTCTGAGAGACCAGGCAAGGTGGACAGCTGCTCAATTTCCTCYGTCTCCAAAGCAGCAATACCAAACTCCCATCGGTACCCTTTTGGGTCTTTGAAGTACCCTCTCCTGAGGCAGTCCATGCCAAGGATGCATGGAGCCTCTGGACCAGTCACAATGGGGTGCTTTTGCCACTTCCTCCCAATCAGGCTGATTTCAGCCTCCAGTACAGTCAACTCTTGGGATCCTCCTGTCACTCCATAAATATAAACGGTTTCCACCCCTTGACAGCTTGATGGCATCAGTGCAGACTGTGCACCGATATCTACTAGAGCCTTATACTTCTGTGGGACTGATGTGCCAGGCCATGTGATCCACACAGTCCAGTAAATCCGATTGTCCCCTACCTCCTCCTGGCTAGAGGCAGGGCCCCTCTAATAATCATCACAGCATTGGACACTCAAGTTTTGTAGACAGGGATTAGTCTTCTTTATCACAGGAGCTGGAGTAAAATCAGCTCTTCCACTCCATCTGGGAACCTGCTCACCAGAGACTGAAGCCGCAGCCTTCATAGGATGATCATCCTTGACCTTTGTTCTCCTCTTCAATTCCTGCACCCGTTCCTCTAGAGCTGAGGTAGGTTTTCCATCCCATTTTGTCATGTCTTCTCTGTGATCCCTCAGGTAAAACCATAGGGTGGCCCATGGCATATACCTCCTATATCTTCTCTCTCGAGCAGTAGGATGCCTTTTGTTAATAGCTGAGACGTGGGTTGGTACATGTGAGGAGCTGGATAGATCAGATAGATCGTCTCTCAATTTTTCTGAACTCCTGGGTCAGTTTTTCCACAGCTGAAATGATGGAAGCTGTGAGATTTTCTTCGAACTCTCTGAGTTTATGAATCACTTCATCCACTCTTAGTGGTACTATGTCATTCCAGGTTACTTTTGCCAATGAATGGGCATATGATGAGGGTGCATTCTGTGTAAATTTCTACCACATGGGTCATGTACATTCAACTTCATTGGATCTATGGACACATCCCCCTTATTTTGGTTGATGTGATAGATCATCTTTGCAATGGCTGATTCCCTCAGAGACTGGATGCCTTTTTCTAGAGTAGTCCACTTGGCTGAACAACTCATCACATCGTCCTTGTATGGAAACCTTTCTTTCACAGCTGCCCTTAGCTGCTTCCACAGGCTGAGGGACCATTTCTCTCTTGCAGTTGCTTTGTCAATTCCCCCTTCCCTAGCAAGTGATCCCAGCTGCTTGGCTTCTCTACCTTCAGTTTTGGATAAGGTTTAATATGCCTTAAGACTTCACTTTTAAATGCATAACCTGTTACATATGCACTCAGATTTGTGGCATCTCATTGTACTCGTGAAATTGCTGAGACAAATAACTTCCCAAGGTACTTAAGACTTGAGTTGTTTCCTCAAAAAATTTTTTATAACTTTTTAATTAAGTTCAGAGAGGTCAGTTAATATAAATATACTTTAAAGCCTACACTATAATGCACTTTATTCTGGCCCCACTATCAGCAGTGTGCATGGAAAGCATCTTGCCTCAAAAGAGTTTTTCCAGCACGGGAATGAAAATGTCTGTAACTGGGAACAGCACCAGGCCCTAAAA
>CABHOG010000288.1:0-11128 GCA_902168055.1 Aratinga solstitialis
TGCCGGGTGCTGCTCGGTGCTGCCACCGTGTGTCCAAATCTCGGTCCTGCAAGTGGTGGAGATGGGAGGCGCCAAGGGGACCTGCTGGGTGCTGCTCGGTGCTGCCACCGTGTGTCCAAATCTCGGTTCTGCAGGTAATGGAGATCGGAGGGGCCAAGGGGTGGTGCCGGGTTCTGTTCGGTGCTGCCACCGTGTGTCCAAATCTCGGTACTGCAGGTGGTGCACATCGGAGGAGCTAACAGGTATTCAGGGAGATGCTCGGTGCGGACACTGTGTGTGCAAATCTCGGTACTGCAGGTGTTGGAGATTGGAGGGCCTAAGCGCAATGCCGGGCACTGCTCGGTGCCGCCACCGGGTGTCCAAACCACGGTACTGCAGGTGGTGGAGATAGGAGGGGCTAAGTGCTATGCCGGGTGCTGCTCGGTGCTGCCACCGAGTGTCCAAATCTCGGTACTGCAGGTGGTGGAGATGGGAGGGGCCAAGGGGTGGTGCCTAGTGCCGCTCGGGGCTGCCACCGTGTGTCCATATCTCGGTTCCGCAGGTGGTGGAAATATGAGGGGCTAAGTGCAATGCCGGGTGCTGGTCGGTGCTTCCACCGTGTGTCCAAATCTCGGTACTGCAGGTGGTGGAGATCGGAGGGGCCAAGGTGTGGTGCCGGGTCCTGCTCGGTGCTGCCACCGAGTGTCCAAATCTCGGTACTGCAGGTGGTGGAGATGGGAGGGGCTAAGTGCTATGCCGGGTGCTGTTCGGTGCTGCCACCGTGTGTCCAAATCTCGGTACTGCAGGGGGTGGAGATCGGATGGACTAAGTGCTCTTCCGGTTGCTGCTCGGTGCTGCCACCGTGTGTCCAAATCTCGGTACTGCAGGTGGTGGAGATGGGAGGGGCTAAGTGGTATACCGGATACTTCTCGGTGCTGCCACCGTATAACCAAATCTCGGTACTGCAGGTGGTGGAGATGGGAGGGGCCAAGGGGTTGTGCCGGGTGCTGCTCGGTGCTGCCACCGTGTGTCCAAATCTCGGTACTGCAGGTGGTGCAGATGGGAGGGGCCAAGGGGTGGTGCCGGGTGCTGCTCGGTGCTGCCACCGTGTGTCCATATCTCGGTTCCGCAGGTGGTGGAAATATGAGGGGCTAAGTGCAATGCCGGGTGCTGGTCGGTGCTGCCACCGTGTGTCCAAATCTCGGTACTGCAGGTGGTGGACATAGGAGGGGCTAAGTGCTATGCCGGGTGCTGTTCCGTGCTGCCACCGTGTGTCCAAATCTCGGTACTGCAGGTGGTGGAGAGCGGATGGACTAAGTGCTATTCCGGTTGCTGCTCGGTACTGCCACCGTGTGTCCAAATCTCGGTACTGCAGGTGGTGGAGATGGGAGGGGCCAAGGGGTGGTGCCGTGTGCTGCTCGGTGCTGCCACCGTGTGTCCAAATCTCGGTAATGCAGGTGGTGGAGATCGGAGGGGCTAAATGCTATGCCGGGTGCTGCTCGGTGCTGCCACCGTGTGTCCAAATCTCGGTNTGCCGGGTGCTGCTCGGTGCTGCCACCGTGTGTCCAAATCTCGGTCCTGCAAGTGGTGGAGATGGGAGGCGCCAAGGGGACCTGCTGGGTGCTGCTCGGTGCTGCCACCGTGTGTCCAAATCTCGGTTCTGCAGGTAATGGAGATCGGAGGGGCCAAGGGGTGGTGCCGGGTTCTGTTCGGTGCTGCCACCGTGTGTCCAAATCTCGGTACTGCAGGTGGTGCACATCGGAGGAGCTAACAGGTATTCAGGGAGATGCTCGGTGCGGACACTGTGTGTGCAAATCTCGGTACTGCAGGTGTTGGAGATTGGAGGGCCTAAGCGCAATGCCGGGCACTGCTCGGTGCCGCCACCGGGTGTCCAAACCACGGTACTGCAGGTGGTGGAGATAGGAGGGGCTAAGTGCTATGCCGGGTGCTGCTCGGTGCTGCCACCGAGTGTCCAAATCTCGGTACTGCAGGTGGTGGAGATGGGAGGGGCCAAGGGGTGCTGCTGGGTGCTGCTCGGTGCTGCCACCGTGTGTCTAAATCTCGGTACTGCAGGTGGTGGAGATGGGAGGGGCTAAGTGGTATTCCGGTTGCTTCTCGGTGCCGACACCGTGTGTCCAAATCTCGGCACTGCAGGTGGTGGAGATCGGAGGGGCTAAGTGCTCTTCCGGTTGCTGCTCGGTGCTGCCACCGTGTCCAAATCTCGGTACTGCAGGTGGGGGAGATCGGAGGGGCTAAGTGCTATGCCGGGTGTTGTTCGATGCTGCCACCGTGTGTCCAAATCTCGGTATTGCAGGTGGTGGAGATCGGAGGGTCCAAGGAGTGGTGCCGGGTGCTGCTCGGTGCTGCCACCACGTGTCCAAATCTCGGTACTGCAGGTGGTGGAGATGGGAGGGGCCAAGGGGTGGTGCCGGGTGCTGCTCGGTGCCGCCACCGTGTGTCCATATCTCGATGCCTCAGGTGGTGGAAATATGAGGGGCTAAGTAGAATGCCGGGTGCTGCTCGGTGCTGCCACCGTGTGTCCAAATCTCGGTACTGCAGGTGGTGGAGAACGGACGGGATAAGAGCTATGAAGGGTTCTGCTCGGGGCTGCCATCGTGCGTCCAAATCTCGGTACTGCAGGTGCTGGAGTTGGGAGGGGCTAAGTGCAATGCCGGGTGCTGGTCGGTGCTGCCACTGTGTGTCCAAATCTCGGTACTGCAGGTGGTGCAGATCGGAGGGGATAAGTGCTATGCCTGGTACTGCTCGGTGGTGCCACCGTGTGTCCAAATCTCGGTACTGCAGGTGGTGGAGACGGAAGGGGCCAAGGGGTGGTGCTTGGTGCTGCTAGGTGCTGCCACCACGTGTCCAAATCTCGGTACTCCAGGTGGTGGAGATGGGAGGGACTAAATGCAATGCCTGCTGCTGCCCGGTGCTACCACCGTGTGTCCAAGATTTGGTACTGCAGGTGGTGGAGATCTGAGGGTGTAAGTGCAAAGCCGGGAGCTGTTCGGTGCTGCCACCGTGCGTCCAAATCTCGGCACTGCAGGTGGTGGAGATGAGAGGGTCCTAGGTGTGGTGCCGGATGCTGCTTGGTGCTGCCACCCGGTGTCCAAACCTCGGTACTGCAGGTGGTGGAGATCGGAGGGACTAAGTGCTATTCCGCTTGCTGCTCGGTGCTGCCACCGTGTGTCCAAATCTCGGTACTGCAGGGGGTGGATATGGGAGGGGATAAGTGGTATGCCGGGTACAGCTTGGTACTTCCACCGTGTGACCAAATCTCGGTACTGCAGGTGTTGGAGATCGGAGGGGCTAAGTGTTATGCCAGGTTCTGCTCGGTGCTGCCACAGTGTCCAAATCTCGGTGCTGCAGGTGGTGGGGATCGGAGTGGCCAAGGTGTGGAGCCGGATGCTGCTCGGTGCTTCCACCGTATGCCCAAGACTTGGTAGTGCAGCTGGTGGAGATCGGATGGTCTAAGTGCAAAGCCGTGTGCTGCTCGGTGCTGCCACCGTCTGTCCAAATCTCGGTACTGCAGGTGGTGGAGATAGGAGGGGCTAAGTGCTATTCACGGTGCTGCTCGGTGCTGCCACCATGCGTCCAAATCTCGGTACTGCAGGTGGTGGAGATCGGAGGGCCTACATGCTATGCCGAGTGCTGGTCAGTGCTGCCACCGTGCCTCCGAATCTCTGTAGTGCAAGTGGTGGAGACGGGAGGGCCCAAGGGGGGGTGCCGGGTGCTGCTCGGTGCTGCCACTGTGTGTCCATATCTCGGTACCTCAGGTGGTGGAAATATGAGGGGCACAGTCGAATGCCGGGTGCTGCTCGGTGCTGCCACCGTGTGTCCAAATCTCGGCACTGCAGGTGGTGGAGATAGGAGGGGCTAAGTGCTATGCAGGGTGCTGCTCGGTGCTGCCACCGTGTGTCCAAATCTCGGTACTGCAGGTGGTGGAGACGGGAGGGGCCAACGGGTGGTCCTTGGTGCTGCTAGGTGCTGCAACCACGTGACCAAATCTCGGTGCTGCAGATGGTGGAGATGGGAGGGAGTAAATGCAATGCCTGGTGCTGCTCGGTGCTACCACTGTGTGTCCAAATCTCGGTACTGCAGGTGGTGGCGATCGGAGAGTGTAAGTGCAAAGCCGGGTGCTGCTCGGTGCTTCCACCGTGTGTCCAAATCTCGGTACTGCATTTGGTGGAGATGGGAGGGGCCAAGGGGTGGTGCCAGGTGGTGCTCCGTGCTGCCGCCGTGTGTCCAAATCTCAGTGCTGCAGGTGGTGGAGATCTGCAGTACAGAGCAGAACCCGGCACCACCCCTTGGCCCCTCCCATCTCCACCACGTGCAGTGCCGAGATTTAGTCACATGGTGGCAGCACCGAGCTGTATCCGGCATACCACTCAGAACCTCCGATCACCACCTGCAGTACTGAGATTTGGACACATGGTGGTAGCACCGAGCAGCACCAGGCATAGCACTTAGCCCCACCGATCTCCACCACCTGCAGTGCCGAGATTTGGACACATGGTGGCTGCACCGAGCAGCACCCGGCACCTCCCCTTGGCCCCACCCATCTCCACCACCTGCAGTACCGAGATTTGGACACGATGGCAGCACCGAGCAGTATCCGGCATGCCACTTAGGCCCTCCCATCTCCACCACCGGCAGTACCGAGATTTGGACACACGGTGGCAGCACCGAGCAGCAACCGGAATAGCACTTAGTCCATCTGCTCTCCACCACCTGCAGTACCGAGATTTGGTCACACGGTGGCAGCACGGGACAGCACCCGGCAAAGCACTTAGCCCCTCCGATGTCCACCACCTGCAGTACCGAGATTTGGACACACGATGGCAGCACCGAGCAGCACCAGGCATAGCACTTAGTCCCTCCGATCTCCACCACCTGCAGTACCGAGATTTGGACACCGGGTGGCAGCACCAAGCACCATCCGGCACCACACCTAGGACCCTCCCACCTCCACCACCTGCAGTACCGAGATTTCGACGCACGGTGGCAGCACCGAACAGCTCCCGGCTTTGCACTTACACCCTCCAATCTCCACCACCTGCAGTACCAAATCTTGGACACACGGTGGTAGCACCGGGCAGCACCAGGCATTGCATTTAGTCCCTCCCATCTCCACCACCTGGAGTACCGAGATTTGGACACGTGGTGGCAGCACCTAGCAGCACCAAGCACCACCCCTTGGCCCCTTCCGTCTCCACCACCTGCAGTACCGAGATTTGGACACACGGTGGCACCACCGAGCAGTACCCGGCATAGCACTTAGCCCCTCCGATCTCCAGCACCTGCAGTACCGAGATTTGGACACACGGTGGCAGCACCGACCAGCACCCGGCATTGCACTTAGCCCCTCCGATCTCCAACACCTGCCGTACCGAGATTTGGACGCACGGTGGCAGCCCCGAGCAGAACCCTTCATAGCACTTATCCCCTCCGTTCTCCACCACCTGCAGTACCGAGATTTGGACACACGGTGGCAGCACCGAGCAGCACCCGGCATAGCACTTAGCCCCTCCGATCTCCACCACCTGCAGTTCCGATATTTGGACACGCGGTGGCAGCACCGAGCAGCACCCGGCGCAACCCCTTGGCCCCTCCCATCTCCACCACCTGCAGTACCGAGATTTGGAGACACGGGGGCAGCACCAAGCAGTATCCGGCATACCACTTAGCCACTCCGATCTCCATCACCTGCAGTACCGAGATTTGGACACACGGTGGCAGCACCGAACAGCACCAGGCATAGCACTTAGTCCCTCCGATCTCCGCCACCTGCAGTACCGAGATTTGGACACGTGGTGGCAGCACCGAGCAGCATCCGGCACCACACCTTGGCCACTCCCATCTCCACCACCTGCAGTACCGAGATTTGGACACACGGCGGCAGCACCGAGCAGCACCCGGCACAACCCCATGGCCCCCCACATCTCCACCACCTGCAGTACCGAGATTTGGTTACACGGGGGCAGCACCGAGCAGCATCCGGCATACCACTTAGGCCCTCCCACCTCCACCACCTGCAGAACAGAGATTTGGACACGGTGGCAGCACCGACCAGCAGCCAGCACCTCCCCTTGTCCCCTCCCATCTCCACCACCAGCAGTACCGAGATTTGGTCACACGGTGGCAGCGCCGAGCAGCATCCGGCACCACCCCTAGGCCACTCCCATCTCTACCACGTGCAGTACCGAGATTTGGACACACGGTGGAAGCAGAAAGCAGCACCCTGCGCAACCCCTTGGCCCCTCCCATCTCCACCACGTGCAGTACCGAGATTTGGTCACACGGTGGCAGCCCCGAGCAGCACCCGGCACTTCCCCTTGGCCCCTCCCATCTCCACCACCTGCAGTACCGAGATTTGGACACGATGGCAGCACCGAGCAGTATCCGGCATGCCACTTAGCCCCTCATATTTCCACCACCTGGGGTACCGAGATATGGACACACGGTGGCAGCACCGAGCAGCAACCGGAAGAGCACTTAGCCCCTCCGATCTCCACCACCTGCAGTAACGAGATTTGGACACGGTAGCAGCACCGAGCAGCACCCGGCTTTGCACTTACACTCTCCGATCTCCACCATCTGCAGTAAGAAATCTTGGACACACGGTGGTAACACCGAGCAGCACCCGGCACAACCCCTTGGCCCCTCCCATCTCCACCACCTGCAGTACCGAGATTTGGTTACACGGTGGCAGCACCGAGCAGCATCCGGCAAACCACTTAGGCCCTCCCATCTCCACCACCTGCAGTACCGAGATTTGGACACACGGTGGCAGCACCGAGCAGCAACCGGAATAGCACTTAGTCCATCCGATCTCCACTACCCGCAGTACCGAGATTTGGACAAGTGGCGGCAGCACCGAGCAGCATCCGGCACAGCACCTTGGCCATTCCCATCTCCACCACCTGCAGTACCGAGATTTGGACACACGGCGGCAGCACCGAGCCGCACCCAGCTCCACCCCTTAGACCCTCTCACCTCCACCTCCTGCAGTACCGAGATTTGGACACACGGTGGCAGCACCGACCAGCACCCGGCATTGCACTAAGCCCCTCATATTTCCACCACCTGCGGAACCGAGATATGGACACACGGTGGCAGCACCGAGCAGCACCCGGCACAACCCCTTGGCCCCTCCCATCTCCACCACCTGCAGTACCGAGATTTGGTTACACGGTGGCAGCACCGAGCAGCAACCGGCATACCACGTAGCCCCTCCAATCTCCACCACCTGCAGTACCGAGATTTGGACACACGGTGGCAGCACGGAGCATCACCCGGCATCACCCCTTGGCCCGTCCCATCTCCACCACCTGCAGTGCCAAGATTTGGACACACGGTGGCAGCACCGAGCAGCACCCAGCACCACAACTTGGACCCTCCCATCTCCACCACCTGCAGGACCGAGATTTGGACACACGGTGGCAGCACCGAGCAGTATCCAGCATACCACTTAGTCCCTCCGATCTCCACCACCTGCAAAACAGAGATTTGGACACGGTGGCAGCACCGACCAGCAGCCAGCACCTCCCCTTGTCCCCTCCCATCTCCACCACCAGCAGTACCGAGATTTGGACACGTGGTGGCAGCACCGAGCAGCATCCGGCACCACACCTAGGCCACTCCCATCTCCACCACCTGCAGTACCGTGATTTGGACACACGGTGGCAGCAGAGAGCAGCACCCGGCATAGCACTTAGCCCCTCCGATCTCCACCACCGGCAGTACCGAGATTTGGACACGTGGTGGCAGCCCCGAGCAGCATCCGACATGACACCTTGGCCAATCCCATCTCCACCACCTGCAGTTCCGAGATTTGGACACAAGGTGGCAGCACAGAGCAGCACCCGGCATTGCACTTAGCCCCTCATATTTCCACCACCTGCAGTACCGAGATATGGTCACACGGTGGCAGCACCGAGCAGCACCCGGCACCACCCCTTGGCCAATCCCATCTGCACCACCTGCAGTACCGAGATTTGGACACGGTGGCAGCACCGAGCAGCACCGGGCATAACACTTAGACCCTCCGATCTGCAACACCTGCAGTGCCGAGATTTGGACGCACGGTGGCAGCACCGAGCACAACCCTTCATAGCACTTATCCCCTCCGTTTTCCACCACCTGCAGTACCGAGATTTGGACACACGGTGGCAGCACCGAGAAGCAACCGGAATAGCACTTAGCCCCTCCAATCTCCACCACCTGCAGTTCCGGGATTTGGACTCACGGTGGCAGCACCGAGCAGCGCCCGGCGCCACCCCTTGGCTCCTCCCATCTCCACCACGTGCAGTACCGAGATTTGGACACACGGTGGCAGCACCGAGCAGCACACTGCGCAACCCGTTGGCCCCTCCCATCACCACCACGTGCAGTACCGAGATTTGGTCACACGGTGGCAGCCCCGAGCAGTATCCGGCATACCACTTAGCCCCTCCCATCTCCACCACCTGCAGTACCGAGATTTGGACACACGGTGGCAGCACCGAGCAGCAACCGGAAGAGCACTTAGCCCCTCCCATCTCCACCACCTGCAGTACCGAGATTTGGTCACACGGTGGCAGCACCGAACAGCTCCCGGCTTTGTACTTACACCCTCCGATCTCCACCACCTGCAGTACCAAATCTTGGACACACGGTGGTAGCACCGGGCAGCACCAGGCATTCAATTTAGTCCCTCCCATCTCCACCACCTGGAGTACCGAGATTTGGACACGTGGTGGCAGCACCTAGAAGCACCAAGCACCACCCCTTGGCCCCTACCGTCTCCACCACCTGCAGTACCGAGATTTGGATACACGGTGGCACCACCGAGCAGTATCCGGCATACCACTTAGCCCCTCCCATCTCCACCACCTGCAGTACCGAGATTTGGACACACGGTGGCAGCACCGAGCAGGACCCGGCACCAGCCCTTGGCCCCTCCGATCACCACCACCTGCAGTACCGAGATTTGGACACGATGGCAGCACCGAGCAGCGCCCGGCATAGCACATAGCCCCGCCCAAGTCCACCACCTGCAGTACCGAGATTTGGACACACGGTGGCAGCACCGGGCAGCAACCGGAATTGCACTTAGTCCATCCGATCTCCACCACCTGCAGAACCGAGATTTGGACACACGGTGGCAGCACCGAGCAGGACCCGGCACCACCCCTTGGCCCCTCTGATCTCCACCACCTGCAGTACCGAGATTTGGTCACACGGTGGCAGCACCGAGCAATATCCGGCATAGCACTTTGCCCCTCCCATCTCCACCGCCTGCAGTACCGAGATTTGGACACAAGGTGGCAACACCGAGCAGGACCCGGCATTGCACATAGCCCCTCATATTTCCACCACCTGCAGTACCGAGATATGGTCACACGGTGGCAGCACCGAGCAGCATCCGGCACCACACCTTGGCCCCTCAGATCTCCACCACCTGCAGTACCGAGATTTGGACACACGGTGGCAGCACCGAGCAGCACCCGGCACCACCCCTTGCCCCCTCCGATCTCCACCACCTGCAGTACCGAGATTTGGACACACGGTGGAAGCACCGAGCAGCACCCGGCATAGCACTGAGCCCCTCCCATCTCCACCACCTGCAATACCGAGATTTGGACACACGGTGGCAGGACCGAGCAGCACCCGGCATAGCACTTAGCCCCTCCGATCTCCCCCACCTGCAGTACCGAGATTTGGACAGACGGTGGCAGCACCGAGCAGCACCCAGCACCACCACTTAGCCCCTCCCATCTCCACCACCTGCAATACCGAGATTTGGACACACGGTGGCAGCATCGAACAGCACCCGGCATAGCACTTAGCCCCTCCGATCTCCACCACCTGCAGTACCGAGATTTGGACACGGTGGCAGCACCGAGCAGCAACCGGAAGAGCACTTAGCCCCTCCGATCTCCACCACCTGCAGTACCGAGATTTGGACACACGGTGTTGGCACCGAGCAGCACCCTGAATACGACTTAGCCCCTCCGACCTCCACCACCTGCAGTACCGAGATTTGGACACACGGTGTCAGCACCGAGAAGCAACCGGAATACCACTTAGCCCCTCCCATCTCCACCACCTGCAGTACCGAGATTTAGACACACGGTGGCAGCTCCTAGCAGCACCCAGCAGCACCCCTTGGCCCCTCCCATCTCCACCACCTGCAGTACCGAGATTTGGACACTCGGTGGCAGCACCGAGCAGCACCCGGAATAGCACTTAGCCCCTCCCATCTCCACCACCTGCAGTACCGAGGTTTGGACACCCGGTGGCAGCACCGAGCAATGCCCGGCATTGCGCTTAGGCCCTCCAATCTGCAACACCTGCAGTACCGAGATTCGCACACACAGTGGCAGCACCGAGCAGAACCCGGCACCACCCCTTGGCCCCTCCGATGTCCATTACCTGCAGAACCGAGATTTGGACACACGGTGGCAGCACCGAGCAGCACCCAGCAGGTCCCCTTGGCGCCTCCCATCTCCACCACTTGCAGGACCGAGATTTGGACACACGGTGGCAGCACCGAGCAGAACCCGGCACCACACCTTGGCCCCNATTTGGACACACGGTGGCAGCACCGAGCAGCACCCGGCACCCCCCCTTGGCCCCTCCGATCTCCACCACCTGTAGTACCGAGATTTGGATACACGGTGGCAGCACCGAGCAGCAACCGGAATAGCACTTAGCCCCTGCGATCTCCACCACCTGCAGTACCGAGATTTGGACGCATGGTGGCAGCACCGAGCAGCACCCAGAATAGCACTTAGCCTTCCCGATCTCCACCAACTGCAGTCCCGAGATTTGGACTAACGGAGGCAGCCCCGAGCAGCACCGTGATTAGCACTTAGTCCCTCCCATCTCCACCACCTTCAGTACCGAGATTTGGATACGACGTGGCAGCACCGAGCAGCACCCGGCACTACCTCTTTGCCCCTACCATCTCCACCACCTGCAGTACCGAGATTTGGACACACGGTGGCAGCACCGACGAGCACCCTGAATAGCACTTAGCCCCTCTGATCTCCACCACCTGCAGTACCGAGATTTGGGCACGACGTGGCAGCACCGAGCAGCACCCGGCACCACCCCTTGGCCCCTCCGATCTCCACCAGCTGCAGTACCGAGATTTGGACACACG